>JBBPBX010027764.1:5240-16924 GCA_038048925.1 Garcialebias charrua
TAATCGTTTTCCTAAACCTAACCTTACACCTGACCCAGAGGACCAGCCCTAAGCTTAACCCCCTTACCCTTGTGCCTAAACCTAATAATAATAATCATTTTATTTAAAAGCGCCTTTCAGGACACCCAAGGACAAACCAATACAGTGTAATACAGATCAAACATTATCAGCAACAAATTGAAATATAAAATACAAAAAGATTATAAAATGCAAAATAATAAAAATAAATTTAATAAAGTTAATGATAAGCTAGTCTAAAGAGATGTGTTTTCAGGGCTGTCTTGAACAGAGAAAGGGAGGTGGTGTTTCGAAGGTCTGGCGGTAGAGCGTTCCAGAGGTGAGGGGCAGAGCAGGTGAAGGCCCTGCTCCCCATCTAAACCTAGCCAAGACCCTAAACCTAATGCTAGACCCTTTAGGCCTACTATAAACTTTAAAGCGTCTGTGACATGATTTTGTAACAATGCATAAAATTGCCCAAGATAAATATCTTGTATCATTCAGCTATGTTCGTTTTTGCAAACAAAATGATTTAATTTTGATTTAAAAGCGATTTTAAACTTTGCGCCGTGTTTATTCACGGGAAATCCGATTACACGCGAATGCAACATCTGTGACACGGCGCGAAGTTTAAAATCACTTTTAAATCAAAATTAAATTGATTTATCATTTTTGTTCGCAAAAACGAACATAGCTGAATGATACACGATATTTATGTTGGGCAATTTTATTTTTTAATTTTAATTTTACGATTGTTACAAAATCATGTCACAGACGCTTTAACACGTAGCTAAAGACGGAGCCTGCTGTCATCGTTACCAACGGTGACAACGTACCTTTAAACCTACTAGGAGGTACAGGAGGGGCAGTCTGACCGCTACGTATGGGGATGATAATAACTGATGGCCATTTAATGGTTGATAAAGTTTGAAGCGAAGGTGTGACACACCCAGTGAGCCAAGCTTTGTGCCGCCCCCCGGGTGCAACATATCGTTTCAGAAATCTCCACTCTCTTGGATCCCATTCATACAAAACCACACATAGGCGTATACACAGCCAAGAGCCGTCTCTGATGGCCTTCTGATTTTCTCTGCTGGCATTTAGCTGAAGAAGTTCATTGCGTGTGCACAAACATGAGTCTGTGTGTGTGTGTGTGTGTGTGTGTGTTTTGTTGCAGCAGGGCAGAATGATGCAGGAAAGAGTGGCAGAGGTGACAAGAGTTGTGGTGCAGATGTCCCTGCAGCTAGTCGAGCTTCATGAATGGCAGCTGTTGTGATGGTGACGGGGAAACGCGTTGGAGGCTTGGCCTACGCACTCCAGTCATCTGAATGGCTGGAATTTAACACGGTCAGAAAGAAAAGCTCATGCGTGCAGATTGGAAACAAAGTGGCCTCTTTATGACTTTTCCTTTGTATCTCGACCAGCGTCCTTTTTTTTTCTCCATTTTTCATCTGTCTTTGAAAATATAGCAGTCATTTTATTGTGATTCTGATGTGGGGGAAAAATATCTAAAGATTACATGCATTCACAAAAATTAAAACGAGGGAAAGTCAAAAAGGTTTAAATTCTTAATGAAACAGGCGATTCAAAGAACAGCCAATTAAAACAAAGGTACAAAGATGGATAGGAGGCCACAGTGTAATTGATTTGAAGTGGAAATGTTATGATTGATCTATTGATTAACTGTCTGATGCGTCAGCTCTTCTCAACAGCTGACATGCAGCTTTACTCGGGGGACCACGAAGCGTGGGCCTCTAAAGAACGCAGACACGCCTTGGGTTTGTGTGACTTTCACAACTCTGAGACAAAAGAAAGACAAGAAGAGGCTGCCTCTTCAAGCTCACTCCTATTAAACATCTGTTCACACAATTCAACACTCTGATGCTCAGTCAAACATGTTTACTGACTCAAGCTTTGTCTTTGTAGTAGCTAATTGGACATTGCTGTTGTTGTAACCAATTTCTCTTTGACTAAAGACATAAAGTAAAATGATTCAGTCCATGTTAAGAACACATTTGTAAGAAAATAGTGTATTGTTAATTTGCTCTGTACTTCTTTACAATTCATAGACTAAAGTGCACTCGATGCACTTTCACCAACAAATGGGGAAATAAAAAGTTACTGCCAGTCACACAAACTAAAATGTCATAAATGTTTATATATTTTGTCATGAACTAAAGCAAAAACAACAAAATGAGTTGCAAAAACAGCAATATGTTTTACCCTTTATAATGTTTTGCATGCTTTGTGTTTTAGAGTCATCAGGTTTTTGAAGTGTTTGGTTAATGTTTTAAAGAAAATCAAAACAATTTGATTCAGGAAAGTACAATGTACTAGATTTAGACACTTTGTTGTGTTAAAAGCAACTGAGATTTTTTTTATTGTTTCATTATTATTATTATTAGTAGGAGGCTATGATGGATCCAGGATATAACCTGCCTCTTATCTAATGATTATTGCTGGAGATAGGCACTAGTTTCCCTGCGATGGATGGATGGATGGATGGATGGATGGATTTTATGCATATTTGTCTGAATAAGATAATGTGACGTGGTCATTTGCTGCTCAAACCATATTTTCCAAAACTAACTGGGTAAATTTGGTGTCTATATCAAACCAAATCAATGTCATACATCCATTATCTTTACCCGCTCCTTCCTTTTCGGGTTGCTGTGGTCACTGGTTCCTATATCTAGCAGTCACTGTGCAAGAGGTGGGTGACACCCTAGATAGGTCGCAAGTCCATCACAGGGTCACCAAATAAATGGAACAGAACAATCTAAATTTGTTTACAACACAAACAAAACTGCTAAAATAAAGAAAATTTTTAAAATGTCCATTTAGTTGCATATACCATATACATGTATACCCTCAAAACAGGCATAAACCAGATTATATATACAGCAAACCCCCGATTTACGAACGAGTTTGGGACCTAAGAACGGTTCGCAGGTCGATCTGTTCGCAGGTCAGACCTTCCGTACCCTCGTCACTCGGGGGTTTCCTATTTTTTTTTTTTGTGGTACCAAGTACTGTACAGTACGTACTTCGCCTATCCTAACACACCTAACACAGTGTAATTAATTAATACAGTACAGTAATAAAAATATAAATTAAATAAAAATATAATTTCTTACTTGGAGGTGGTCAAAGCCGCTGCTGCGTCCCGTGTTAGCTCCCTTGTTAGCTTCTGGAGCTAGCCAGGCCGGAGGTGTTCTCGCGGCGGCCTGGCACCATCGGCGATAAATCTGCAGCTGCCTGAGACATCCACAAAGTTCACAGAGACGTTTCCAGCTCGTAATTAATCCATATGAAGCCATCCTGGTCACCAGTCTTCCAAACCTGGCTGCCTGCAGCCGTGACTAACCTAAGATGGCTGGCCTCCGGTGACTGGAGACCTTCTTCCTGTTATGACCGACCTTCTTCCTGTTATGACCGGAAGTTGCGTAATTATTGCGCAATCATGACAAAAATGATCAGAAATGATCATTTTTATCATAATTATTATTTATAAAGCCTTTAAAACAACCACAGCTGCAACAAAGTGATGTACACATGAAATTAAGAACATTTAAGCACAAAAAAAAAAAAAAATTTTTTTTTTTTTTAATACAGTAATGTCATATTTTTATTAAATATGATACGTTCGTAGGTCCGGGACGCCGTAGGTCGATGGAGTCGTAGGTCGGGGGTTACCTGTACTATATTTTAGACTTGTTTGGATTTTGGTGTTTTTGGCTCCCTCCATCTTCCATACCATTCCAGCAGGTGCTGTGAGATGATGGTGCTGGTTGTTCATCAGCTGTGTCCTATAAATTAAAGCTGATTACCTTCCTACATAAGGCTGAGTAAAACCAGACGTCATCGTTGGATCGTTCATTGCCTTCCAAATCCTTATGGCCTTTTCTGGTTAACTGAATCGTGTCGTCTCTCACTCTGGTGAAAACTTCATCCACTCTTTGAAAGGACCACACAATTAAGGTTACAATCAACTCAGCCTGTTTTGCCAAATTGCCTACTCTCCATCTTCGCAGCATCTGTACTCCCATCATACCTACAGACCTTCCCTTGAGCACAGAACCCGGAATCTGTTAATCTCCCAAGCCTGGAAACAAGAAAACACCAGTAAAAAACATCATTATGTCATTTATCAATGGATTATATACGGAAGGGTATTGCTGTCATCCATGAAATAATAATTTTTGAAATTATTAAGTAAAAACGTGATAAGTATGTAGTAAAAACGTGATATTATGTAGTTAAAAACGTGATATTATGTAGAAAACGTGATAAGTATGTAGTAAAAACGTGATATGCAAAGGTGGGCACAGACCGCTAGAGAGCGCTAAAGCGCTAATCCGCTTACAGCGGACCTAAACTATTTGTCAGCGTTTTTGTGTTTGACTAACTTTTATAATTCACAAGCGGATTTGTGCTATTTTTATTTAAAATGCAGTACCGCTAATAACTAATTATCTATCAGTAAAAACGAAAAAACTTATTTACAGGCTCTTACGCTGGCTCTTGTAGCTGCTTGTTTTACCTTTTTCCCCCTTGGTGATGGAGCAGAGAGGAGGGGGGAGGGAGCAGAGGGGAGAACAGACGCGGATCTACCATGTAGGCAAATGATGCCGTTGCCTGGGGATCCCAATCAGCAGGGGCCCCCGCCCCGGCCAGTCACCTACATCACTAACATTGCTCCTGCTTCTTAATGTACATTTAACAAAAAAATAATTATAGTTACGATGAAAACGATAATTAAAAACACAATACAAAAACCGGTCGATTTCTGTATCCCCCTAGCCTGGTTTAAACCAGACCCTGTCCTTCACTTCGCTTCGTACTAGGGTCTGGACTTTTCCCATTGAAAAACGTTTCTTGCTGGAGGCGTGGCCTCTGCTTAGGAACAAAACCATTGGATATTTTGAACAGGGAAAGCATTCTGCTCCCTCCCCTCAGAGCCACCCCCCGTGCTCTGGTGAACTTGACTGACAACTGCTCCGCCCCCTGCTCCAGGAGTCCTGCAGCTTTTCTCTCGCTGCGCAAATTCTGTGTTTATATGTTATAAAACGTTTTAATACAATAAAATCAAACCATGGATCGCTGGTCCAGCTCACCAAAAGACCAGAAAATCTGCAGGGACTCGGTCAGCAATAAAACCCGAGTTTAATTCTCGTGACAACCTGAGGCATTTCCGTGTTCATTTTACTCAGCAGGAGGGTGGAGGAGAAGGAGGACGAGGGAGCGATTACTTAACTTTTGGGAGAAAAAAACAAAAGAAAACTCCAGATAAGGGATTAAGCAGGGGAAATTAATAAATTTGTGTCACATATAAAACAGTTCTGCATCGCTTTGAATGATGCCGTGCTCTGGTGAACTTGACAGCTGCTCCGCCTCTTGCAGCGTTTCTCTCGCTGCGCAAATTCTGTGTTTATATGTTATAAAACGTTTTAATACAATAAAATCAAACCATGGATCGCTGGTCCAGCTCACCAAAACACCAGAAAATCTGATGGGACTCGGTCAGCAACTAAAACCCGAGTTTAATTCTCGTGACAACCTGAGGCATTTCCGTGTTCATTTTACTCAGCAGGAGGGTGGAGGAGAAGGAGGACGAGGGAGCGATTACTTAACTTTTGGGGGGAAAAAAAACAAAAGAAAACTCCAGATAAGGGATTAAGAAGGGGAAATTAATAAATTTGTGTCACATATAAAACAGTTCTGCATCGCTTTGAATGAGAACATGCCGCTGCTCGCTGACTGAGCGCTGGCAGAGCCCTTTTATAGGACGCTGCGCGCTGGGACTGGTGGGGGCGTGGGTTAGGGTCCAAAACTCCACCCCTTCTGTTCTCTGATTGGTCCGAACAAAAATCTACCGGAGAAATCCTTGTGGGTGGGTGAAATCCCAGACTGTGAAGTGAAGGGAAATGAGAATTGAGCGGAGCTGTGCAAGAAGGCGAGGGCCAGGCTAGTATCCCCCTGCTAAAAATGGACTATTCCATCTTGACATCTTCCGGGTCAGAGGTGAACTCGGGTGCTAACGCTCTGTGGCTAGCTGGTTGCGCTCGGTCTTGTCATAAATTATGGGAGAACCCCGTTGTATCAAGCTAAATTAACGCGGCCGGAGGATTGTATTGTGTGTTTTGTGTCAAACACTCGACGGTGAGTCGTTCGTTTTATGTATTTGGGTTCCTTTTATGAAATAGAAATGCGGTGGCGACACACCCATGTATTTGAGATTTAAAAGTGGTCTTAATGATTAAAAGATCATTCTCTTTTTGTTAATTTCGTGGCCGAATAGAATATATATACGTAAAGTATTAAATAAATCCTTTGATTTTTGTAATTTCATCCTTTTAGGATCATTTTAGTTACTTTTCATTAAATATGTTGAGATTTAAAAGTGGTCTTAATGATTAAAAGATCATTCTCTTTTTGTTAATTTCGTGGCCGAATAGAATATATATACGTAAAGTATTAAATAAATCCTTTGATTTTTGTAATTTCATCCTTTTAGGATCATTTTAGTTACTTTTCATTAAATCTGTTGACTGCCTATAGAAATTTTGATAACAGTTTAGTCCTGTGTATAAAGTAATGCTAATTTTTGTTTTGTTTATGACCTTGTTTAGGTCAGGGTTTTTTTCACCCCCTGTTCCCACCCAGGATGGCAAGCTACCGGATCCCCGCAGCTGTGCGGTAGGACTTAAATTGCACCAAACTATTTGTTTTTTTCTGGACATATTACCCTGGATCATGAACTACAAACTACCAGATTATTGATTGATGGACCTTTAATCATCCGGGATTCAAGAACTGATTTAAAATAGAAAAAAAAAGAACTCTTGGGTGTAATCAGGGTCTGTTTTGTTGTGTGTATTTTGTCTGGTTATACTCAAAGAAAATGATTATTATTACAAACAATATTATTATAAATACCTTCCTGTATATTGGTTATAAGAAAATGATTATTATTACAAACAATTTTATTATAAATACCTTCCTAAGCACAGCTGGGCACCGCTAATTAAAAAATTAGTTCCACAATTTCTAAAACGCTTATTAATTTTTTTAGGTCCACAATTTCGAAAGCACAAATGTCTTATGAAAATTAGGGGAAGCTAATCCAATCCGCTATTTATATATTTCTATATTATATATATATATTATATATATATATATATATATATATTATATATATATATATATATATATATATATATATATATATATATATATATATATATATATATATTTATATATAGCCGGCAGCGTTATCAATATTTGCACTACACTGCCAACTGAAAAGTAACAAAAATGATCCTAAAAGGATGAAATTACAAAAATCAAAGGATTTATTTAATACTTTACGTACATATATTCTATTCGGCCACGAAATTAACAAAAAATAGAATGATCTTTTAATCCCTAAAACCACGTTTAAATCTCAAATACACGGGTGTGTCGCCACCGCATTTATACATAAAAGTAACCCAAATACATTAAACTAACGACTCGCCGTCGAATGGTCGACACAAAAGACACAATAAAATCATCCGGCCACGTTAATTTGGCTTGAAACAGCGGGGTTGTCTGCGGATTTATCCATTAGTAACCCAGCACAACCAGCCGGCAGACACAGAGTTAGCGTCTATAGGTAGTCAACAGATTTAATGAAAAGTAACTAAAATACATGAAAATAACGACTCACCGTCGAATGGTCATCACAAAACACACAATAAAATCATCCGGCCACGTTTATTTGGCTTGAAACAGCGGGGTTGTCTGCGGATTTATCCAAGTACCCAGCACAAACAGCTAGCCACAGAACTAGCCCTCGAGTTCACGACTGACCCGGAAGTTGTCATCAACATGGAATAGTCCATTTTTAGTAGGGGGATAAAGAAATCGACCGTTTTTTTAATTGCGTATTTAATGATCGTTTTCATCGTAACTATAATTATTTTTATGTTAGATGTACATTAACAAGCAGGATCAATGTTAGTGATGTAGGTGACTGCACGGGGCGAGGCGGGGCTGGGGCCACTGCTGAAATGGGACCCCCAGGCATTTACCTACATGGTAGAGCCGAGTCTGTTCTCAGCTCTGCCCCCCTCACCCTCACACCCTTTCCTCCTCTCTGCTGTTTACGGTGGGGAAAAAGGTAAAACAAGCAGCATAAGAGCTTGTAAATAAGTTTATTGGTTTTTACTGATAGATAATTAGTTATTAGCGGTACTGCATTTTAAATAAAAATAGCACAAATCCGCTTATGAATTATAAAAGTTAGTCAATTCACAAAAACGCTGACAAAAAGTTTAGGTCCACTGTAAGCGGAATAGCGCTTTAGCGCTCCCTAGCGTTCATCCGCCCACCTTTGTTCCTAAGTCTATACAATACAAACAACTTAAAACTTGCTTCTTGTCTGATGGTGTTTTATTTTAGAATTAGCGGTTTAGAATTTAGCGTCCCCTAATTTTCATAAGACATTAGTGCTTTTGAAATTGCGGACCTAAATAAATTAATTAGTGCTTTAGAAATAGCAGAACTAATTTTTGGATTAGCGCTGCCCAGCACTGGTGATATGTAGTAAAAATGTGATATTATGTAGTGAAAACAAGATATTATGTAGGGAAAACGTGATAAGTATAGATGTAGAAATGTAGTCATCCACATGGTGGCAGTAGTAGGCTTTTTTCCTGCATGGACAACAAGACTCTGGTAAAAAGAGTAAGAACAAGTTTGCCCGTATGCTGTTTTTAGCATGCATGCTAATACGTAATGGCTAATTTGCAGATATCACATTTTTACTACATAATATCACGTTTTTACTACATACTTATCACGTTTTTACTACATAATATCACGTTTTTACTACTGTACATAATATCACGTTTTTACTACATACTTATCACGTTTTTACTTAACAATTTCAAAAGTTATTATTTCATGGATGACAGCAATACCCTTCCGTAATTACATGAACTCACCTCTTTCAGATTCTCCTGTCCATGGTTTACACTGGCCCTTGTAAATACTTACCCTTTTATCATCCTCTCAATTGTGTCGTTTCATTTTCAGTACGCTGAACTATGGGTGAAAATATTTTCAAAAAATGGGAAATCCTTTTTTTCTTTCTTTTTTTTAGATAGAAACAAACAGTTTTGTTTTATAACGTGATTTATCAACTCCTTGAATTTGAAGTACAAAGCTCATCATGTGACATGGACAAGCAGACTACAGAAGTCTTTTGTTCTGACTGACTGACAGATAAATCACACACAGAGGAAAAATAGGCAGTGAAAATCTGACAAGACAGACTGAGAAAGATTCTTGTTTAAAGCAGGAAGGGGTCATTGTTCACAAGATGCCAGGCCGTGGGCATCCAGGAACAGATTAGCAACAGGGAAACATTATCTCTCCGGGGTAGTCCGGGCAGGCCTAGCATATTCTGACCATCTTAGGTACTTTATGTTCTCAATAGCTCTTGTCTCCCTCAAGAACAAAGTGAGAGCTTGTTAGAGGAACCCGAGGGGCGAGTCTTCCCTCTCCGGCTGCTCTCCTCCCACCTATTCTCCTCCCCTCTGGCCCCCAGACCAACTACAAGGCTGCTGGAGTTCAAGCCTGGCCGCGTGTTGGCCATTACACTCCCACGATGACCTTGTTGAGCTCAACATTTAGAGTCCCATAAAAAACATTATTGTCCAACTCCTGGGATCATTTGTCCACAATCACAAAGGCTCAGAGAAAACTAAAATGTTAACCCCTCCAGGGTTTTGCGGAGGCACATTTTTCAAATTCTGCCCCATCTCATCTCCACCCAGCCGCCCTCTTGGGACCAAAATGCACCCACATTGACGTACTTCCCCATGATGCCCACAGCGTACTCCTACAGCAGCACATTCAGATGTGTAGATGGCTGCGTGGTCAAAATACATAATCAAAAAACAGTCTTTTGTGAAAAACTAACATCCTTTCTGTATTGCGCTCATACTTTCTCTTTTCCACCACATTCTTTTTACTGACTTTTGCTCACAAATGTTCCTGTTTGTCATCTAACAATCTGTCCTTCAATCAAGCCTTCCCTTTTCACATGCACTACTATAGAGCCATAACAGCTAAAAGACTAATGGTCATTTAGTCCCTAAATATGTTCATTCCACATCTACTGGGTTCATGTACCTGCTCATTGAATGGGCAAGGTCGTGCCAGCCTATTAACCATATTAAAAACCAACCCATTATGGTAATTGGGGAGGTCTAATGCATGTACAGGTTGCTTAGCACCCACATATTAACTCTGATAGATGACTCAGTGATTAGCATTGAAAGGTACATTGTACTACAACTTTGCTGCTTGGTGTCCTCTGATCCCGACTTTCAGCAAAATGACCTCTGCACAACCAGATGTTTGATTCTGGGGACCAGCTTCATTGTTACAGATTGAACAGCACGTCAGTGACAGAGACATAACTGCAAAAAAAAGAAAAAGAAATGTGGAGTAAATCGGTACAGTAGACAGGATATCTAAACAGTAGGGGTGTGATGGTACACGTGGGTGTATTGAACCGTTTCGGTACAGCATATTCGGTTTGGTCCACGTTTCAGTTATTTTTTCACTCATTAAATTTTATTAACGAGAAATTATGCACTGCAGAACTAAAGTCCCTAAGCATGTTTCAGAATGGCGCTATTGTCTTGCATTACGCGTATCATTAGCAGCCTAGCATCTTGTGGTGGTCTGTTTGGGAACATTATGGCTTTCTTGTTAAAAAACAAGTGGACAAATCCAAAGCTGTGTGTCGACGTTGTTTCTCAGAGATTGGATCTGCAGCAGCAACACGTCTAACTTGTTAACGCACTTGAAACGACATCATCCGAATGTGAACGTCTCTTCTACAGAAAAGCAGCTTGGTTGGTACAAACACGATAACAGCTGTATTTAAACAACCTTTATCAGGTAATTCTGATCGGTCCAAAGCAATAACACAAGCTATAGGAGTTTTTAAAGCTCTGGATCTACGTCCGAATGTTGTTGATGCTCAGACTTTAAAGTTATTGAGCCCCGCTACAACATCCCATCATGTCAACACTTCAGCCAAAAAGTTGTAGCAGCACTTTATGGAAAAGCTAAAACTGATCGTCAACAAGCCCTGGAGCCCAGATTTAAAGGCCTGCCACGTGATGATGATGATGACCGAGAGATTGAACCACCTCATAACAACCATTCAAGAAGAGGTATAGTTATTTTATTATTATTATCTACTTAACTTTTTTAATTTAACATTATAATCATATTAACTCTTTTTTTTACCTCTTTGTGTTTTATTTCCAGTCTGGGACAGAGATAGCAGCTGAGTCTTCTTCCTCTTCAGGGAAATCCACCAGAGATCACCTCCAGCTAAGAAGTATGTGATGACTGAACTCTGAACTTTCCAGGGACAGGTGAGAGCAGGTCCAAGACGATGTTGTGAGTAATGAGGCCCATACAGCCACACTGCAAAATGAGCAAAGTTCCACCTCTTTATTCCTGCCACTTGTTGTTAGTGAGCAGTTTTCTTCACCGCTGGAGATATTCACTGCAACTGGATCTGTGCTTTTGGCAGAAAATGTGGACAAGTTGGTCTTTTTGGCCAAAAACTTAAAACTTGATTAGTTAGATTGATTAGATAGAATGGTCTGTTGCTG
>JBBPBX010027765.1:0-37075 GCA_038048925.1 Garcialebias charrua
TGTCAATGCCTATTTTCACCTAATTAAATCATAGAAAACATTTATTTAAGGGATATTTACTTGTTGTGGGGGACATGTAGTACTGACATGTCAGTGTTTTCAGCATGTCAATGCCTATTTTCGCCTAATTAAATCATAGAAAACATTCATTTAAGGGATATTTACTTGTTGTGGGGGACATGTTACTGACTGTCAGTGTTTTCAGCATGTCAATGCCTATTTTCGCCTAATTACTCATTTATACTGCCTCTTACTAAAATATTGATTCAAAATTGTGACTGTATTGCTTTTTAAATCATAGAAAACATTTATTTAATGGATATTTACTTGTTGTGGGGGACATGTAGTACTGACATGTCAGTGTTTTCAGCATGTCAATGCATATTTTCGCCTAATTAAATCATAGAAAACATTTATTTAGTGGATATTTACTTGTTGTGGGGGACATGTAGTACTGACATGTCAGTTTTTTTGTGACATGCAACAGTTTTTTTGTGCCACTAGATGGCAGTGTTTTCAGCATGTCAATGCCTATTTTCACCTAATTAAATCATAGAAAACATTTATTTAAGGGATATTTACTTGTTGTGGGGGACATGTAGTACTGACATGTCAGTGTTTTCAGCATGTCAATGCCTATTTTCGCCTAATTAAATCATAGAAAACATTTATTTAGTGGATATTTACTTGTTGTGGGGGACATGTAGTACTGACATGTCAGTGTTTTCAGAATGCCAATGCCTATTTTCGCCTAATTAAATCATAGAAAACATTCATTTAAGGGATATTTACTTGTTGTGGGGGACATGTTACTGACTGTCAGTGTTTTCAGCATGTCAATGCCTATTTTCGCCTAATTACTCATTTATACTGCCTCTTACTAAAATATTGATTCAAAATTGTGACTGTATTGCTTTTTAAATCATAGAAAACATTTATTTAATGGATATTTACTTGTTGTGGGGGACATGTAGTACTGACATGTCAGTGTTTTCAGCATGTCAATGCATATTTTCGCCTAATTAAATCATAGAAAACATTTATTTAGTGGATATTTACTTGTTGTGGGGGACATGTAGTACTGACATGTCAGTTTTTTTGTGACATGCAACAGTTTTTTTGTGCCACTAGATGGCAGTGTTTTCAGCATGTCAATGCCTATTTTCACCTAATTAAATCATAGAAAACATTTATTTAAGGGATATTTACTTGTTGTGGGGGACATGTAGTACTGACATGTCAGTGTTTTCAGCATGTCAATGCCTATTTTCGCCTAATTAAATCATAGAAAACATTCATTTAAGGGATATTTACTTGTTGTGGGGGACATGTTACTGACTGTCAGTGTTTTCAGCATGTCAATGCCTATTTTCGCCTAATTACTCATTTATACTGCCTCTTATTAAAATATTGATTCAAAATTGAAACAGTGTTTCCTATTTATTTAACATGCTGTAAGGAAAGAGGCGTTCCACAAGTAGCTGGTTTGTAACACAATAATGATGGCTACGGTATTTTGATTTCTTACTCAGAAATTTACCTGTGGAAGCACCTGGCCAAACGGGTGTCAGAGAATACAGTACATATTTCTCGATGTCATAGTATGACATAGTACCACAGCATACTGGTGGGTTACAATGAGGTCATGTTTTCATAGTTTTTAATAAATACTGATGCGTGTTTCCCCCTACCCGCCACCTCTATTTCAGATGGGGAGAGGCTGCAGCAATGAAGACAAATGGTTACTTTAAAGTAATATATTTATTAACATCACCTATTCAAATCTTGCAAAAATCTTTAATCCCATGTTATCCACTATGTTACTGAAGAACTTTTCGTAGTCGTCCTTCAGTTCAAATACAAAGGTGAACAGTTCTGCTGGAGAGTTCTCATCCATCTCTTCATCCCAACTCTTGAGGGCCTGAAGAGCTTCTGCTTGTTCTTGATCATCATAGTCCAGAACAACAGGAAGTGTTAATCGCCCCTCAAAGGTTTGTTTTCGGCACCAGTCGGCTGCAATCTGGCTGTGATCAAGGATGGAGCTTTCCTGCGTAAAATTAAATAGATTAGTGAGTGTATTATACAGTATATGTCACCTATTAATAAAATTTGGCGATTTAGCTAACATTAAGAGATCATATTCCCTTTGACATAATAACAGTAGTGTTGTATAACAAGTGTGTCAAAACCTTTTATTCAAAAACCGATTTCATTAAATGGACCAATTGTTTATTTATCAATTAGCTGTTGAAGAACTTTCACCTTTTCTGTGCCTTGCTTTGGTTGTACTTTTTGATCTCTGGAAATAAAAGAAAATAGGGACGGGGTGAGCCAGTTCTGCATTCTGTCATGACTGTGTTATACGGTCTGCACCCACAATTGTTATTTACCCATCATTGTCCTTGACGGTCCTCAGAAGCACCATCTCTGCTTTGTAGCGGCAAACATTGGTGCTACTTTGCAGCCAATGGATCACAGCCTACAAAAAACAAATTTCAAGACCAGCAGTTATGAAATTACAAATACAGTCACATTTCTATGTTCATTTACGGTACTTTTTAGTTTTGATTGTTATTCTCTAATTCACATCAGTTACAAATGACACCACATAACTTTAAAAAATAAAATACAATGGGTGCACAACTTAATATTTGTCTGATTTGTCGATTTAGACTTTTTTTGTTGTTTAGAAGTTATCCATACAAGAGACCGGCTTGACGTGTTAGAAGCCATGTGAATATTGGTACCTACTTTAATTAAAGGACTCAACAGGGGGACTTTGTTTAAGTTGTCTATTATTCAAGTTCTCACTAGTCAATTAAATATTCCCTTTGTTTTGCCAAATATTTTATCAAATCAAACACCAACATAAATCTGAAATGTTACCCATTTCACATAATAGAATGGGTTGGTTTTTATTTTTCAGATCTTTTAGAACCCGTCATCCTTGCCAGTGTTTTGTCCAACAAATACACATAAGAAAAGTGGTTATGTCCTCAAGCCCATTCACACTTAAAACCCCATGTTTTTAGTACAGTACTTGTTTTGTCTTTTCCTGTTTTTCAAGCTCACCTCTGGCAGAATCACCTCTGTGATCATGCGTTGGTCAACTGCACTGTCCGGAACCAATAGGATTTTTTCAAGTCGCTTTATTAGAACATCCGTCTGTAACAACAAGGGATGAAGTTGATGAGAGAGCAATTAATTGAGTTTTCGTTCATCCAGCTACACGTCTGACATTTACATGATGTGATTTTGATGATTTTTGATGTCTTTCTATAAGTGGAAGGACAGCTCATAGTATTTAAATTACATATCATAACATCAAGGATTCCAAAAGACAGAAAGACTAAGCTAAGCAATCTCATGCAGGCGACACTTATCAGCATGTTTCCATGCAGCATTATTTTGAGGAAAACCGCACTAATAACTGCACTTCTGTACAGCTCATATAGCTTTACATTTACAGAAGTTTTAGAATTAAATTTAATAAAATAATGACAAACCTACCGTGATGTCATTAAAAACGGTCACATGTTTGCTGTACAGCTTGCGAATTGTCGGATCCAATCCTTTGTGCTTCCACAGGTACATTCTGTTTGACAGAATGTCACCTGTCTGCAGTTTCTGTTCCAGGACCTGTAACATTTCAGATTGAAGTAAATTCAGTTGTAAGTATTTTTTTGTAAAACTTAATTCTTCAGTAACATAACAATAAATGGCATCACCTTTATATCAGCATCTGTGATAATATCCACAGCTTCTACAGACTCCACAAGATTGTCACTGTTGAAGGAAAACAAATACATTTTGTAAATGTTAAGCACAGTTCAATAACCTCCACTTTGTTCCATTTTGTTCAAGCCATTCGTTTTACAAGTGATCTTTAAAACCCAGGAGAAAAATCTCAACTGAAGGTACTTTTCCTTAAAAAGGACACTTCTGCACATGTCATGTCATTTATCTGATAATTCTCAATCAAGTCATCTGGACAGTTTCTTTTAGTAGAGACGTTTCACCCTCAGTCCAGAGCTTCCTCAGTCAGAGTAGTCCAGCACACTGATGTGCTGGACTACTCTGACTGAGGAAGCCCTCTGGACTGAGGGTGAAACGTCTCTACTAAAAGAAACTGTCCAGATGACTTGATTGAAAATTATCAGATTTGATACCTGGATTATTGAGTATGAACTTTCATGTCATTTATATTTTTCTTTAACAGTTTCCAAAAATGTAGCTCATATAACTCTTAAACACTTAACACTGCACTCAGTCATTCTATGTCACATTCACATGTACAAGTACTTTCAGTTAGTTGTAAACATTGTTGTGAAATTGAAAAAGCAATTCTTACATATCAGGGTGTGAACTGCATCCACAAAAAAATTCACTTTCATTCCAGTCCTCTGGCAAACCAGCACACTGAAAGTGAAGCCAGTTCTTACAGCTTGTGCATTGCACCCACTTGTATTTTTTTATGTGCTCATGGAAAACACTGTGTAAAATATGGACACAGGATACATTTTATACATACAAAAATATCACAGAACAACAATCTCCTTTACAATACAGTACTACTTTTCACATATTTTACTGTCATGCATGTGCTGCAACCCTTAATTTATGCAATACATACGAGGTTTTCCCTGTTGCTCGCTGAAACAAGCATGCCCTGATCTTCCAAGCCAGGCAATGGATGCTGGAATCTTTTTTTTTAAGCTCCGTTTCCTGTAGCTTCTTTTCTTTTTTTTCAATTTCAATGCTTTCTAGCAAAGTTGGTGGAAAGTCCTATTTCAAAAATCCATACAGTATATTGTTAACAAAGCCAGTTTTTCTTCAACTAATGTCACTACAAAACCAACTGACGACATGACCTAACCTCAACATCAATGCTTTTCAGGATTTCACTGGCATGATGTACACGTAGAGTCCTGCATTGACTAATTGTCAAAGGCTCCGCAGTGACAGTATACTTCCGTACCTCATTTTCAACAGCCTAATAGCAACACACAAAAAATCCTTGTTTAAATCAATGGCATAAAATGCTACAAGGAGAAAATACTGCAGAAGCAAGGAAACTCACTGAACACACAAAAACACCACAGTTGACAGAGTCTAGCTGCTCCCATTGTGGAGGAAATGTCACAGTCCAACCTTGAAGGCCACCACAGAACCTGAAGACATTTCTGCAAAACACAAAGTCAACATTATACTTACCATATATTTTTTCAGGAAGTTAAAGTTCTATTCTGTGCATGTGTGATTCTTTACCTGAGGAGAGCCATGTCATTAGTATTTATTGTTCTGTACGTTGAGAGGGAGTCATATATCCTAATCTCTTTGGAGTTGAAGTCAAAACCCTACAGGGGAAGAGCATTACATCTTCATCAGATTTTGAGATTTCATAATACTTAGTAACAGTTGTCTGAAAGTTAATATTTATATGTTATGTGATTTTATTTTGCAATATAATGTTGGTAATCCAAAAAGTCCTTGCAATGACACCTCAGCACCTAGACATGACACCATTTAGTGTTAGCTCACCCAAAGAATGAAGTGATTCCCTGTCTCAGGCGAGGAATGACCCACAATCCTGGGAAGAAATAATTTTCCCGATGGCTGTAAAAAATATGTCTTTGTTAGAAAAATTATTGTCCTTCACAAAACACATTTCAGATGACGTCTTACATTACGGTACAATTGTAACACTTGCAGGTATCTGGATCACAAGCTGGTCTTTCACTGTTCCACTGTTTGTCCAATCACGGTGCCACAATATGAAATCAAATGTACCCAAGGCAGTACACTACAAGAGTACAAAGAAAAACTTGTCTATTAATAGTATTTTGGACATATATATGTATATCTATATATATATATATCTTTATATATATATATATATATATATATATATATATATATATATATATATATATATTTGTCAACTTTCATCATTTTGAAAACCGCCCCCTAGCTTGTCGTTTGTAGTTCTGTTATCATTCACGAGCGTTTGTATATATTTCTGTTTATGTAGTGTTCTGTAGTTCTGTTTTAATAAAAAAAATAAAAATAAGTTAAATAAATAGGAAACCCCATTTGTGACATTGTTTCCAAAGAACATGCAATCTCAACTCAACTCAACTTTATTTTGGTAAATTAAAAACATTACAAACTAAAGGAAAACAATATAAATGGTAAATCAATAATTTACCAAAAAAGGAATAGGCTGAAGCCAAGGCTTATACTTGCCTACCCTATTCATAGACTCAGCAGTCTACATAATGACAGATATCTACTGTCCATATATATACATAAGTGCACATACAAACATTTACTGTATATTTAAATATGCATGTATATGATACATACATGTACACATACTCACATTACATACATACATGGTTACACAATACATATATACAGTACAGTACATATACATAACATCCCCATAAGCTTTTATAATTTCACATTTTAAGGCTCTTTGAAAACTCACCAAAAAAGCACATAATTTGAGATTATCATTCAGTTCATTCCACAGTTTCACGCAGATAACTGAAATACATCTAGATTTTACTTTACTGTTCTCTTTACCTTGTTCAAATATTAACAAACCTCGTAAATTATAATTACTCTCTCTTAACTTAAATAATTTATGAATTCCAGAGGGAAGACTTTTATTAAGTGCTTTATATTATTTGGGCAGCACGGTGGCACAACTAGTAGAGCTGCTGCCTCTCAGCGAGAAGGTTGCCGGTTCAAATCCCGGTCCGGGGCCTTTCTGGGTGGAGTTTGCATGTTCTCCCCGTGCATGCGTGGGTTTCCTCCGGGTACTCCGGTTTCCTCCCACAGACCAAAAAACATGCTTGTTAGGCTGATTGGTGACTCTAAATTGACCCTAGGTGTGAGTGTGAGAGTGGATGGTTGTTTGGTGTGAGTGAGACAGGTCCCTCTTGTAAATGAGTCCCCGTGACTCAACGAGGCTAGCCTGTATAAATAAAGGTTGAATGAATACATTATTTCCAGTATTATTTTTATAAAAACAATGTCATTACATTTTAAAGTATTATATTTAATAAAAAGTTTATTAGATTGTTCTCAATATCCCACTTTATTATTAAGCCTAATTGCTTTTTTTTGTAACTTTATTAACACGTCAATAGTAGTTTTATTTGCATTTCCCCATATTTCTGAGCAATATGACAAGTAGGACATAATCAAGGAAGAGTATATAATATGCAAGCCTTTTACAATTTTTTAAAATATTTTATTTTAAACAATATTCCAATAGTTCCAATCCCTTAATTAAATGTTTTCTATGATTTAAAAAGCAATACAGTCACAATTTTGAATCAATATTTTAGTAAGAGGCAGTATAAATGAGTAATTAGGCGAAAATAGGCATTGACATGCTGAAAACACTGACAGTCAGTAACATGTCCCCCACAACAAGTAAATATCCCTTAAATGAATGTTTTCTATGATTTAATTAGGCGAAAATAGGCATTGGCATTCTGAAAACACTGACATGTCAGTACTACATGTCCCCCACAACAAGTAAATATCCACTAAATAAATGTTTTCTATGATTTAATTAGGCGAAAATAGGCATTGACATGCTGAAAACACTGACATGTCAGTACTACATGTCCCCCACAACAAGTAAATATCCCTTAAATAAATGTTTTCTATGATTTAATTAGGCGAAAATAGGCATTGACATGCTGAAAACACTGACATGTCAGTACTACATGTCCCCCACAACAAGTAAATATCCCTTAAATAAATGTTTTCTATGATTTAATTAGGTGAAAATAGGCATTGACATGCTGAAAACACTGCCATCTAGTGGCACAAAAAAACTGTTGCATGTCACAAAAAAACTGACATGTCAGTACTACATGTCCCCCACAACAAGTAAATATCCACTAAATAAATGTTTTCTATGATTTAATTAGGCGAAAATATGCATTGACATGCTGAAAACACTGACATGTCAGTACTACATGTCCCCCACAACAAGTAAATATCCATTAAATAAATGTTTTCTATGATTTAAAAAGCAATACAGTCACAATTTTGAATCAATATTTTAGTAAGAGGCAGTATAAATGAGTAATTAGGCGAAAATAGGCATTGACATGCTGAAAACACTGACAGTCAGTAACATGTCCCCCACAACAAGTAAATATCCCTTAAATGAATGTTTTCTATGATTTAATTAGGCGAAAATAGGCATTGACATGCTGAAAACACTGACATGTCAGTACTACATGTCCCCCACAACAAGTAAATATCCATTAAATAAATGTTTTCTATGATTTAAAAAGCAATACAGTCACAATTTTGAATCAATATTTTAGTAAGAGGCAGTATAAATGAGTAATTAGGCGAAAATAGGCATTGACATGCTGAAAACACTGACAGTCAGTAACATGTCCCCCACAACAAGTAAATATCCCTTAAATGAATGTTTTCTATGATTTAATTAGGCGAAAATAGGCATTGGCATTCTGAAAACACTGACATGTCAGTACTACATGTCCCCCACAACAAGTAAATATCCACTAAATAAATGTTTTCTATGATTTAATTAGGCGAAAATAGGCATTGACATGCTGAAAACACTGACATGTCAGTACTACATGTCCCCCACAACAAGTAAATATCCCTTAAATAAATGTTTTCTATGATTTAATTAGGTGAAAATAGGCATTGACATGCTGAAAACACTGCCATCTAGTGGCACAAAAAAACTGTTGCATGTCACAAAAAAACTGACATGTCAGTACTACATGTCCCCCACAACAAGTAAATATCCACTAAATAAATGTTTTCTATGATTTAATTAGGCGAAAATATGCATTGACATGCTGAAAACACTGACATGTCAGTACTACATGTCCCCCACAACAAGTAAATATCCATTAAATAAATGTTTTCTATGATTTAAAAAGCAATACAGTCACAATTTTGAATCAATATTTTAGTAAGAGGCAGTATAAATGAGTAATTAGGCGAAAATAGGCATTGACATGCTGAAAACACTGACAGTCAGTAACATGTCCCCCACAACAAGTAAATATCCCTTAAATGAATGTTTTCTATGATTTAATTAGGCGAAAATAGGCATTGGCATTCTGAAAACACTGACATGTCAGTACTACATGTCCCCCACAACAAGTAAATATCCACTAAATAAATGTTTTCTATGATTTAATTAGGCGAAAATATGCATTGACATGCTGAAAACACTGACATGTCAGTACTACATGTCCCCCACAACAAGTAAATATCCATTAAATAAATGTTTTCTATGATTTAAAAAGCAATACAGTCACAATTTTGAATCAATATTTTAGTAAGAGGCAGTATAAATGAGTAATTAGGCGAAAATAGGCATTGACATGCTGAAAACACTGACATGTCAGTAAAAACTGCCATCTAGTGGCACAAAAAACTGTGGCATGTCACTGTGAAAACACTGACATGTCAGTAAAAACTGCCATCTAGTGGCACAAAAAACTGTGGCATGTCACAAAAACAGTGGCATGTCACAGGAAGAGTGGCATGTCACAGGAAGTGTCAGTACGACATGCCGGTGCCACGAATTGCGCTTGCTGTCTCTCACAAAATGGGTCCAGAGGACACGAACCCAGAGTCCAACCGAGTCCGAACTCGGGTCCAGTTAACCAATACAAAACAGACCAGAGACATAACAGAACCGCAATCAAACGCAACGTTTTCTCTTTTCTGTTTCTTGCTTTGTTTACTCAAACTTCAGAGCGGATTTCTTCTTCGTGAGTTTAATTAGCAGCTGTTGTTCTACCGCCACCTGCAGGAAAAATTTGGACCAAAGTAGAAAAGGAGTTGTTTGTTTGTTTGTTAGTTTATTCATTTTATAATATGAAATACAACAATTAACGTATTCATAATAGAAAAAAATAAAAAAAATAAAATGAAAGGTAGCAGATGAAGAATAAATCTTATTAAATCTGCTCCTTATTCATCTAATAACAGTTCAAACAATATTTTCTATAATAACAAAATAAGTAAATAACTCAGTCAATTTTCAATTCACATATATCACACATTAAATTAGATTCATTTATTTTTTTTAGCAATTCATTTTTTACCAGTTTCTTAAATACAAGGAATGATTTGGCTTCCTTAACATTTGGCATTAAGTCATTCCATAATCGTACTCCTTGAATTAAGGTAGATCTTAGGTAGATCTAGTTTCTACTTTGGTCCAAATTTCCTTGTTCGTTTTGTTCACATTCTTATAATTGTAACTATCTGTAGTAAAATAATAAAATAAAAAAACTTTGGTCCAAATTTTTCCTGTACACACATACACACATCGTGTTGTATATATCGTGATATATATCGTTATCGTGATATAAAAAAGTCCATATCGTGATATATGATTTTTTCCATATCGCCCAGCCCTACTTTCAAGACACAATTTAGGAATTGGGTACATATTTACTCATATATTCATCTTTTGGAATATTTATTTTTGACATGTCTTAATTTAAAATTAGTCTTCTCTCTTTTTTTTAAACCTAGATTAAATTATCAATAAACGTACTTGATTAAATTATTTAGAGTTTTTTCTCACCTTATCGGAATTATTTTAACATCTGAATTGTACAAATGTACTCGCTTCAAACATTACTTTAAGTGTGCTATACAGTATATTTTTTATTTTATTTATTGTATTAAAATTAGGAACTGTACATAGAACAATGGAACACATGAAAATAACTGTTGCCTTGTACATACACCCTCTAGACCAGGGGTCTGCAACCTGCGGCTCTGGAGCCACATGCAGCTCTTTGGCCCCTCCGTAGCGGCTCTTTCACACTTTGAACAAAACTAACATAAACTGAATTTTATTAGTTGTTATACTCGGGGAAGAGATGGTGTAGTGGTAATGGCAGTCGTCCCCCGATCGGAAGGTTGGAGGTTCGAATCCCGAGTTCCCACACCATGTCGTTGTGTCCCTGGCCAAGACACATAACCCCGAGTTGCTCCCGGTAGGACTGGATGGCGCCTTGCATGGCAGACTACCGCTACCGGTGTATGAATGTGTGTATGAATGGGTGGATGGCTGGTGCTGTAAAGCGCTTTGGGGCCCCTCATAGGGGGCTGGAAGGCGCTATATAAGTAAGCTCTATTTATCATTTATACAAACAACAACAAAAATGAGTCGGTTTAGCTGTTTTTCCTGTCATTTATATTGTAAATATGCACTTTAACTTTTTGCTTTAGTACTATAATTAAATTTTTTTCCATATTTAAAAATAAATAAATCACAGGTTTGCGTAGTTAGCATAGCCTTTTTAATAATAATTTTAAAAATCCCTTTTTACAAGAATCTGGTCTTTTCATTTATCTTAAATTGTAAATATATCCATAAATGTCAAAAATCATTAGATATTTTTAGCTTAAAGGGGACCTCAGATGTATTTTTTAAATTTTTATGGTATTTCTGTGGGATATCCAGACCCTATTCCTTCAATTTAATGCACAAAATAATTATTAGATAATCAATTATACCCTTTTTAATTCTGCCATTTTTAACTTTCGTTTTGAACGACCGGTTTCTTGAAGTCCACGCCCTTCAACGATCTGTTCACGCCCTCTGTAACAGCCAGTATCTGTAATGTGTTGTTGTTTTAAAATTAGCTCTTTTTTTATTACTCATTTGACTTACTGTTAGTGTTAGCTTAAGATAACTTACCGAAACCCGTCTGAGCGCGCCGCAGTTTGCTGCTCCTTTTAGCATTAGACCACCCGAATCCGAAGCTAATGTTAGCTTGTTCCTCTTCCGGTTTTCGCCAGCTCCGCTCGTTGCACGCGATGAGATTTTGGGAGTTATCGCTGTTCCAGTGAAGACAACACAAAGTTCACCAAGTGTCTCCCGTAAATTAATCTGTAAGGAGAAGGTCCTCTTGCTGCGAGCCTGCTGCGAGGCTGCTGCAAGGCTGTACAGTTGAAGCTCCGCTCCATCGCGCCGGAAGAGGGTCCCGTCGAACCCGGTCCTTCCGCCTGTGGTCCGCTCGTTTAATTTTTGCCGGCTGCGCGTTGGCAGCGATCGCAAATACACTAAAAATTGAACTAAAACATAAAAATAACAATTATACTTTATTTATAAAGCCATTTAAAAAAACACAGCTGCAACAAAGTGCTGTACACATGAAATTAAGAACATATAAACAAAAGATGAGATGAAATCATGAAAAACAACAGTCATGTGTTTAATACAGAAGTGGGTTGAGCCTAACCAGGGGTTGCTAGGTGAGGGGCTGGACTCAGGTTTGATCTGATTGGCTGGCGGCTTGTGACGTCAATAAATGCAGGAAGTGTGAATCCTGGTGTATTTATCAAAAATAAATAAATCTACTTAGAGTAAATAAACCACTGGGTGCATTTTTTTGGCACAAGGACTGTTTTTTTATGAAGTAAATACCCAAAGTTTAGTAAAAAAACATTAAAAAGTGAATTTTGCATGTGTGGTCCCCTTTAATAATGTCAACCCCTACTGGCCACAAAAGTCTCCTCCAACAAACCCAAAGTGGCCCATGGGCCACCAGTTGATCATCACAGTTGTAGCAGGTTTTTGTGACTCTGGGAATGTTTAATTTAGTGAATAAAGGTGTAAAAATTGCTCTTTTGATCGTAAACGTTGCAGATCCCTGCTCTAGACAAAAACTAAAATGCAGACTGTCTTCTACTTTAAACTTACTAAATGCTAATAATGTTTTATGACAGTAAATCCAATAAAATAAAACTTTAACTCTAATATGACTTCTGGCACATATTTGATGGTAAATGGTAAATGGAGCTTATTTATACAGCGCATTCCAGCCCCCTGTGAGGAGCCCCAAAGCGCTTTACAATACCAACCATCCACCCATTCATTCACACATTCATACACCGGTAGTGGTAGCCTGCCTTGCAAGGCGCCATCCAGACCTACCGGGAGCAACTCGGGGTTAAGTGTCAATTCTATGTCTATGTTTGCTGAAAGTACCAATAAATGATGATTTAGCTGCTAAAAAAGAGGTGATCGTTTCCATTTTTTGTGACAAAGTATCCGAACAACAAAGCTTAATGAACTTAACGTCTTTGTTTTAACGTTCTGTAGTGTTATTAAGGAGGAAGAGGTTTGTCATGAAGATGCTTACAGAACAAGTGTTTTCACAGAAGACATGTTTGATTCTGACCTGTTTGGGTGAAATCTATAATTGACTATATGAAACGTTAATTAGTTAAACATTAAGATTCTGTGGTGTTGCTTTTTCTTCTGACTCTGAAGTCATCAAATGTTTGAACGAGAAGAAAACGAGTGCACGTTATTTTAGAGTAAAATGTAATTTCAGGAAGAAAAGCACAAATAGTTTTTATACTTCTCATGAATCCTGATGCGAACCTGTGTGACGAGAGCTGAACTCTGTAGCCTGCTTGTGTTCAGGGAGCATCATGGCCATCACGCAGCTGTGGGCCGTGGACGTGTACGGCAGGGTGTACAGCCTGTCCACGGCTGGTCTGAGCTGGGTGCGCGCTGACGACATGCTGCTGGAGCTGAAGCGCGTCACTGCAGGCAAGGGGCGCTGCTGGGGCATCGGCTGTGACCACCACGTTTACCTGCACATAATACCCAGCGAGACCCCCATCCGCTACCGGGAGGAGACCTATGAAAACCAGGTGAGTCCAGGCCCCGCTCTCATCACAGTGACCAGGACTGTGCTGCCAACATAAAATAAATGTTTGTGTCTACGTCAGCGGTGGAACCCGGTGGACGGCTTCACTGACGTCCTGCTGCCCACAGACCGCTGGCCGTGGAGTGATGTGACGGGGATGAATCCGCAGCCGCTCCACAGCTTCCAGCTGCCCTCCAGAAGCTGGGAGTGGGAAGGAGACTGGTATGTGGATCAGACCTGTGGAGGAGAACCCAGCCAGACTGGGGTGAGTAAAACTCATGAAGCTTTTTTATTTTAATTTTAACCCTATTTCTAGCTTCCAACAAAGTTCAGTCAGGTCATCTGGACTTTTTCTGTGTGTGTGTACCGGTATGTGTTGAAACGTTTCGTCCTTCATCCAAAGGACTTCATCAGTCCCAGGAGCCACAACAAACTCAGTCCTGTAAGTGGCCTACCGGTACGCACATAGATGGCCAACCAGTTTGCTGGTGATAAGATGGTTTCTGGAGTGCGCCCTCTCCTCCATCGACTCCTCTGCAGCAGCCGTAGCCAAAGTGATATCACCTGGATTACTGAGCATGAACTTTGATGTTTTGAACCACTTTGGCTATGGCTGCCTCAGAGGAGTGAATAGGGGAGAGGGTGGACTCCAGAAACCATCTTATCACCAGTGAACTGGTTGGCCCACTATGTGAGTAAGCCACTTACGGGACTGAGTTTGTTGTGGCTCCTCAGACTGAAGAAGTCCTCACTCATTCAACACTTGCTCTTCTCAAGGGCGGACGTCTCCTCTCGGTCTCCGCTTTGCTTTTGCTTTGTCTTGTCTGTGAAACTGTCTGAGAGCCTCTCTTCTACAAAATCTTCCGAATCATAACTATGGACTTCAATTTTGGTCAGTTGGTCCCTCAACACAACTGATAACATTTCTTCAACAAGAAGACGGGCTGTAGCGAGCCGATTTGCCCTGTTGGCATGCACACAGCTGGATATCTCATCGACTTGGAAGACTGCTGTCATCTGTGGATCTTAAGGACACATATTTAATTGGATTTATGATAACTGGTTCCTGCTTTTTGGATTTGGCTGGTTCCTGGTCTATCAACACACAAGGAAGACGTCGGCAGCAGAGCTGGTCAGGCTGCCTGCCTTACATGATGGCTTGGTTCATGTCTTGAAAACCCAGACTTTTTGCTGAATGGATTACATCTTGGGGATTTTCTCAGGCACATTCCATTGGTACGGTCATTTTAATTTGGACATTTCGGAAGCGAGTGGACTGACACAGACTGAAGGTAGATGTCATTAAAGTTCTGCCTGTCTCCAAAACAATTGTTCATCTGACATTCGGCTCCCCGACTGGCCTTGACAGGCCGTCTTATCTCACGCCTGCAGAAGTTTTGTAAACCTGACGCTCTCACCCTCCCAAACCTTCTTCTGAGGAATTCCACAGACTTTTCGGAGGAGCCCAGCTGAATAAACATTCTGTCATCATTTCAGGACTCTGGATTTGCCTCTGGCCGTCCTCCCCCCGAGTGTGCACAGATCTCTCCAGAGGGAACTACTGTATATGAACTGAGTGTTTTTATCTGAACTCTGCAGTGCCTCTGCGGGCTGGCTGCTCACCCCTCTGCGTAATGTCGGCATCATTATGTGCTTGTGTGCAAGATTTATTTTTCATTACCACATTTTTGACCTTCAAACAGAGGTCAAAAATGTGTTTGGAATTTTTTTTTGTCTCCAAACCCTATGTGTCATTTTTCACCACTTTTATTGTCTGTCCAACAGATCTCACTTGTAAATGAGTCTTCGAGGCTCAATGTGACTTATCTGTTTAAATAAAGGTTGAATGAAAAAGAATGAATGAAAAAAAGTCCTTTGGATGAAGAACAAAATGTCTTCAAACAAAAAAATAAAATAAACCATTCAGATGACCTGACTGAACTTTGTTGGATTATTTTATTTTTAACCAGGATTATTGAGCATGAACTTTGATGTTTCTAGCTTCCTTTCACATCTCCCATGATTAATTAACAAAATGTAAAATTTTCTGGTTATCCTCTTCCCCCACTGTTTAGGGCTGGGAATACGCTGTTGATTTCCCAGCCAACTTCTCCCCGGACAAGAAGTGGAACTCCTGCGTCCGTCGTAGACGCTGGATCCGTTACAGAAGATACACCGCACAGGGCACTTGGGCGAAGGTTCGCAGCATGTTGCATCATCATACACAGTCCATGTAGAACGTGTGAGTCCAGCTCCGACTGCTCTCTGCAGATCCCTTTGGACAATCCCAGGAAGCCCCCGCTGCCGCTCAGTGACATCAGCTGTGGCGGCTGGGAGATGAGCGACCAGTCCGGGCGGTATCCGTACCTCTGGGGCGTGTCCCAACAAGGACAGGTCAGTCAGCAGTTTGTGCCTTTTGTGAACCTCTCCCGTTTTTTTTTTTTCTCTTTTTTCCTCAACTTCACACAAAGTTGAATAAATCAATCAATCAAATAAAACCCAATGAATTGATAACTCCTGAGGTTTTTCTAAGGCACTGTAAACTGTGTAGTGGTCTACCTTTGGTTCACACTACGGTAGTATGACTGTTTATTTTCTGCAGCTTTGTGTCTCAGTCACACACACAGATCATTTTATGAAATAAAATTCTCTCCAGCTTGCTCTGCAGTACACAGTTTTAGCCACAAGAGGGCAGCGTAACTCCATTAAAAGCCTTTAGTCAAAGTTTTTTTTTTTTGACTGAATATTCTTGATCCATCAGTTAAAGTTACTATATTTTAATAATCCACTGTTCCAAAACCATTGCTCACATATACAGTTTTTAGACAAAGAGTGTTGTACGTACACATCTACATGATCTGTTTACATGATTGCTGCCATGCAGGTGTGGTTCAGGGAGGGTATCCACCCTCGTGTCCCTGAGGGAACCAGCTGGGAGGAGGTGGAGTTGCCCAAAGAGGTAGCTCAGTTATCAGCCGGCCCCGGAGACCTCCTGTGGGCTTTACTGTGGGATGGTAACCTGCTGGTTCGTACTGGACTCAGCCTGGACAGCCCAATTGGTCAGCACTTCCTGTGGCGCCTGTTTATTCACAACTCATTCTTTCATTTTGTTCATTTTCCTTCAATCCCAGGATTGTTACATTGACATTTTGAATCAAAAATCATCTTGTTGCTTTTTAACTGAGGCTTCAGAGCTGTTTTAATACTGGGATGAGTTGTATTTCTTGTCCTAACGTAGTACGAGAAGTGCCAACAGTGGTGTCTAGAAATACTTTTTAATTAATTAATTAAGTCCCAGAAAATTATAAATTTCAAATGTTGCTGTGTAGCTTTAATTAAAGCTACTTTGAGATTTTTTTATTAATGAAAAGTGCGTTAAAAATTAAATTCATTATTATTACGGTATTAAAGCTGTTGAAGTGAGATTTTCTCTTGTAGGGCAGGTTATTTGACAAAACACTCCCAACAGCTTGTTGAAGACATTAATCAGTTCTCCCTTTGGTAGGCACCTCCTGGGTGGAGGTGGAATCACCCTCCAAGGAAGTCGAAGCTCTTCATGTGTCTGTTGGAGTCAGCGTGGTCTGGGTGGTCACTAAGGACTACAAGGTGAGCCAGAACTGCTCCCAGATGTGTAACGCTCTGAACAAATGCAGCTGTTTTTTGATTTTATCATGTCCTGGACGACTGAGAATCTTCACCAGCAAACTGCAGCTCTATTACACCGTGTATGTGTACCTGAACGTTTGTGTGTCCAGGTGTGGTTCAGGCGCGGCGTGAACTCCCACAACCCCTGTGGCTCTGGCTGGATCGGTGTCGGAGGAGAAATGATGGTGGTGGATGTAGGACTCAACGACCAGGTTAAGAGATTTAGATGAAAACGTTTATCAAAAATGTTTCAGCTGCTGTCGTTCTGTTCCTATAAAGCAGCAGTTCAGATCTTTTGAAGTGGGGTTCTGTAGAAAAGACAATCATTATCTTACCTGTGTTAGATGACTTTAAACAGCCTTACTTTGAATTTCTTTTTAATCTGACCGCATGAAGGAGCTAACGGCTGAGGCCAAGACCAAAGTGGATTGCTGCCATCTTAAACCAACTCATAAATTTCATGTTGGTTTATTCTAACACTATTTTATAAACTTTTACAGCACTCTGTTTTACATTACACAGTTGTGTACATAGAGTTGTGTATTTGCTAGCAAAAATAGCATGCAGCCCGTAGCTCTTCTAGCAAGAATATCATAACGTTTCTGTAAGAGTAACAGGATAATGTGGAAGTGATTTAAATTCTGTAGTTTATAAGTAGAGTTTGTATAGACTGCTATGAAATCTTTGAGACCGGAGTTGTTTTAAGGTAGCAGCAGCTTTAGTGTTAGCTCTACTCAGACTAGCTTGTTGCATATCGATCTGGTTGGAATTAAACTATTTCTCTAAACCAGTGCTTCTCAATTATTTTCTGTTAAGCCCCCCCACAGGAAGAAGAATCCGGTCCGCGCCCCCCTACTCTCCGCTGCGACTATAAATACGGTGGCTGTAATAACCTCGCACATACCAAAAGAGGGTTAAAAAGAAAAAGGTTTATTATACGTCCACTGTAGTATAATTTGTATATAAAATTGTGATTCTCAATTCAAGTCCTCAGGCCTCCCTGCTCTGAATGTTTTAGATGTGCCTATTCCAGAACAGATGATCCACATGATTGCATGACCTCTTCTGCAGCCACCAAGTCCTGCAGAAGCAGGTGTGCAGAGGTAAAGTGGCATATGCAATAAGGCTAGTAAAAAGAATATACAGTATATATCAGCAGTAGTGTAGATATAAAAAGTAGTGTAAAAGTAGTGCAATTTGTCCTCAGTACTTAAAACCTCTTCTTGGAACTGCTCCCCCAGGTGGGACAGGTCCCTGGAAGAGGACCAGACTTAGCTTTTTTAGATTTTTCTACCTGGATTATTGAGCATGCATCAGGGAGTCTCTGGAAAAGTTCAGAGTTCAGTCACACACTTCTACTGGAGGTGATGTGGTGGATTTCCCTGAAGAACACAAAGAGGTAAAAAAGAAAGAGTTAATAAGATTATAACTTTAAAAAGTTATATAGATGATAATATTAATAAGACAACAATACCTCTTCTTGAACGTTGTTATGAGGCGGTTAAATCGCTCGGTCATCAGCATCATCAGAGCTCCAGGGCTTGTTGACATCAGTTTTAGTTTTTTTCATAAAGTAATGAACTTTTTTACTTTCGGTTCTGGAGCGGAGCTTCAAAACAGTCTGAAGTGTTGACATGATGGATGTTGTGGCGGAGCTCACGAACTTTAAAGCCTGCAGTGCACATGTTTATGTTTATTAAATTTGTTCATTTTTTTTTACCAAAGAAACAATACAAGACAATCTCATAAATGATAATGTACATAATATAAAAAAATGAAAGGTAGCAGAAAGAAGAATAAATCTTATTGTATCTGCCCCTTACTTCCAACAATTAGATTAAACAATAATAATCAACCATGTATTCAACCAACTTTTTTCAACAATCAGATTATACAATAATAATCTTCAACCAATAGTACAAAATGACTAACTCTTTCTAATTTTCTAACTAATACAATACACATTTTCTAACTAATACCATACACATTACGCTATTTCATATATATTTTTAACACATTTGTTTTGATCATTTTCTTAAATGTAAACATTGACTTGGTATTTTTAACTACATTCTCCAAGCCATTCCATAATCAACCCATCAATCAATCATAATCAATCAATCACATCAAACCAGAGCTTTAAAAACTTCTACAGCTGCGACTGTGTTCTGGACCGTTCTGATTTACCTGATGGAAGTTTAAATGCTGCCGTTAGCGGTCTTTGCAACAAGCTGCTCTTCTTGCTTTTAGAAGAGACGTTCACATTGGGATGAAGTTGTTTCAAGTCCGTGTTGAGAAAAAAAAACGTGTTGCAGCTGCAGATCTAATGGTTTGTTATCTTGTGGCGAAGCGCTCCACTCCTCTGCATGTCCGCACCAGTCTCCATGAAACAACGTCCTGAAACAGCTTTGGACTTGCGCTCGTCTTTTTAAACAAGGAAGCCATAACTTTCCCAAACGACACCGCAACGAGAAGCTAATGCTACGCGTGCTACAGATAATAGCGCCGTGCTGAAACACGCCTAGGAATTTTAGTTCCGCGGCGCAATAAGAAAATTTCATTTCATTTCATTTATTTATTTATTTAAGTTAGGACAATGCATATTAATCAACATAACAGCAGTTAGCATCAATGTAAATATGCCGGAGTTAGCACAATAGCTAACAATAGCTAAATTCAAAACTGGGTCACAAGAGCCCGGGCCCCCCCAGGGATCGCACTGCGCCCCCCCAGGGGGGCGCGCCCCACTATTTGAGAAACGCCGTCATACATATACTGTGTACATAAACTGCTGCTTTGTCACTCTATTACAAATGTCAATGCCAGAACTTTCGTTTTATTTTATAGATATACTTTTTACACTTTTATACTACTATGCAAAAAACTCAGGACAGTATTACACTTTTGTTATTTCATTTTATGCTTATGTTTATTAAATGTTTAGTGTTTTAGTGTTGGTGTAACTTTTCATACTTTCATACTACTACTATGCAAAAACTACTATGCAAAAACTCAGGACAGTATTACACTTTTATTATTTCATTTTATGCTTATGTTTATTAAATGTTTTAGTGTTTAGTGTTTAAATGTTTACTGTTGCACCGAGGGACAGAGAGGAATGCAATTTCAATCCTGTGTATGTCCTGTACATATTGCAGTTTTGACAATAAAGTTGACTTTGACTTTTGACTTTGAATTTAAAGATACAATTAAAGTGTTTAACTCCATTCCTGCCATCATCCTGGGAGGCAAAAGTGCTGCAGCCTCTGGACATTTCTGTGAACCGGAACTTCAAAGCAGCTCTGCGCCGCCTTTGGGAGGAGTGGATGGTGGACAGAGAGCACAGCTTCACGGCTACAGGACGGATGCATCACGCGACGTTCCAGCAGGTCCTCGGATGGATAAAGTGTGGACCTCAGTCACTAAAGAATCCATCCAGTCGGGGTTCAGGAAGGCCAGGATGTTTGCTGGACGTGGAGGAGGAAGAGGAGGCAGTGCTTTGAGCTGCATCAACTACCGGGACTTCAGGAGTTGGCAGAACTCTTCACCAGCGACACAGAGGATGAAGAATTCAACGAGTTTGAATAAAAAACATTAAATAAATAGGTGTTTCTGTGATCATTATGGGCGGGTGAGCGTGTAGTAATTTTAAAGTTGCTTTATTTCGTCTGCTTCATTTTGCCATGTTTTAACCGTCAAAGTGCATTTATTAAGAAAAGTTCAGCTCAGACACACCTTTACTATAATGTCAGCAAACAAATAAACATTTTTGTTAAAGTTCTAAGAAATGCACCGACTCCTCGCGTGTGCATTCTTTGCAGCAGCGAGGCAGCAAAACTATTTTTTTAAATTCAGCTGATTTGACCATTACATGCATTTATTGAGGAAAAGTTCAGCTCAGACACACCTTTACTACAATGTCAGCAAACAAATATATTTTTTAGGTGTTTATCTTGTTAAATTTTAAAGAAATGCAGCGTTTCGCTCGCTGCGCATGCCCGCTTTGCAGAAGAGAGGCAACAACACTACCGTTTTTTTTTTCTTTTTAATTCAGCTGATTTGACCATTATGTGCATTTATTAAAGGGGACCACATATTCAAAATTCACTTTTTAATGTTTTTTTTACTCAACTTTGGGTATTTACTTCATAAAAAAAACAGTCCTAAGGCCAAAAAAATGCACCCAGTGGTTTATTTACTCTAAGTAAATTTATTTATTTTTGATAAATACACTTGGTTTCACACTTCCTGCGGTTTGTGACGTCACAAACCGTAGCCAATCACCTCAAACCTGAGTCCAGCCCCTCACCTAGCAACCCCTGGTGATGGTCCACCCACTCAGTATAAAAGATGTCACGGTTGCCGACCGAACAGTTTAGGAGATGAGCTGGCGGTCATTTATTTATTTATTCATTTATTTAACCCCGGGGGAGATAGGGTGAGAAGCTCGGTCATCCGGGAGGGACTCAGAGTAGAGCCGCTGCTTCTCCACATCGAGAGGAGCCAGTTGAGGTGGCTCGGGCATCTGGTTAGGATGCCTCCTGGACGCCTCCCTGGTGAGGTGTTCCGGGCATGTCCCACCGGGAGGAGACCCAGAGGAAGACCCAGGACACGCTGGAGGGACTATGTTTCTCGGCTGGCCTGGGAACGCCTTGGGATTCCCCCGGAGGAGCTGCTCCAAGTGGCTGGGGAGAGGGAAGTCTGGGCCTCCCTACTTAGGCTGCTACCCCCGCGACCCGACCCCGGATAAGCGGAATAAGATGGATGGATGGATGGATGGATGGGGCTAGGGGCTTGCCCTGCTCCAGCCACGTAGCACATCTCGAGTGAAACCAGAATTTTTTATGACCTTGTTTGAACTCTGTCTCGTTGAAACTGTGCACACACACTCTCGCGGGGCGACAGTCTGTAACGTACAAGCACCAATGATCGATATACTTTTCAGATTAGCAACTTATTTAGTTTAAGAATACTTTTCACTTCATCAAAATCTAAGCAAAACTCCAGCGTTCTAAAAGTAGGTGGTTGTATTTCTTTCTTATACGATGAAGGACTGCATGTTGCATAACTGCCAGGTTGGCTTAGAGGTTATGAATTGGACTGCCACCCAAAGGACCCGGGTTCGCTTCCCGGTAAAGGCATTTTTTTTTTGTTAAGCCTTTTGTTTCGGAGAGATTTCATGTGTACAGCACTTTGTTGCAGCTGTGGTTGTTTTAAATGGCATTATAAATAAAGTATAATTGTTATTTTTACGTTTTAGTTCAATTTTTAGCGATCGCTCCCAACACGTAGCCGGCAGAAATAAAACGAGCAGACCGCCAGCGATCTGCGTGCGGTAGCTGCTGGGAGCTACTGGCTTTTGAGGTCCGGGGGTCCGGTCAGAGGTTGCCTCATGCGGATAAATTAACTGGAGACACTCGGTGAACTTTGTGTGTGTGGACTGAAGCAGCGATCGCTCCCAAAAGCGCTGCATGCAACGAGCGGAGCTAGCACCGCCCGCTCGGAGGAGGAAAGCTATCATTAGCCTCGGAGGTGGGCTAATGCTAAAAGGAGCAGCAAATGGCGGCGCGCGCAGAGGCTTTCGGTAAGTTATCTTAAGCTAGCACTAACAGTAAGTCAAATGAGTAATAAAAAAGAGCTAATTTTAAAACAACAACATATTAGAGATACTGGCTGTTACAGAGGGCGTAGTTAATGTAAACAGGTCTTTGTAGGGCGTGGCTTTCAGACCTCATTATTCATAAACCGGTCGTTTAGAACGGAAGTGAAATTTGGCAGAATTAGAAAGGGGATATTTTATTATCCAAGCATTATTTTGTGTATAAAATTGAATGAAAATGGTCTGGAAAGCCCACAGATACACCACAAAAAATTATATGACCTACATTTGGTCCCCTTTAAGGAAAAGTTCAGCTCAGACAAACCTTTGCTATAATTTTCAGCAAACAAATAATTGTTTTTAAGTGTTAATCTTGTTAAAGTCCTTCCGTGCAGCTCCTGTTCCCATTTGGCAGCCAATCCACTTTTGGCAAACACCGGCCTACATTTCCAGGTTGTCAGCGGTGATACGTAACATACGCAAAGCGTCAGCAGTAGGGATGGGCGATATGGCTTAAAATTATTCATTCATTCATTCAACCTTTATTTATACAGGCTAGCCTCATTGAGCCACGGGGACTCTTTTACAAGAGGGACCTGTCTCACTCACACCCAGGGTCAATTTTTAGAGTTACCAATCAGCCTAACATGCATGTTTTTGGACGTGGGAGGAAACCGGAGCACCTGGAGAAAACCTATGCATGCACGGAGAGATATAAAGTTCAAACTCCACCCAGAAAGGCCCCCGGAGCTCGAACTGGGTCTAAATTTGGGAGAGGATTGGTGGAATAATGCTCTTAAGAAAATTCATTCAAGTTCAATCTGTGCTCGACTTTCGCATATACAGTTTAAAGTTCTTTTTAGGGTTCATTTCTCTAAAACTTGCTTGTCGCAATTCTTCCCTTCCGTTTCTGACAAATGTGATAAATGTCATGCACCTTCTTGTAATTTAACTCACATGTTTTATTCCTGTTCATCACTTCATAGTTTTTGGCAGAATTACTTTGATACATTGTCAAAGATTCTCTCTAGGGTCATTGAACCCTCACCCCATGTTGCCATATTTGGGCTTCCAGTTAACTATAAACAGTTCACTTCGGATAAATTAAATATTTTAGCATTTACTTCTTTATTGGCAAGATGCCGTCTTCTTTTTCATTGGAAATCAACTAAACCACCCTCTACTGGGCAGTGGCTAAAAGATACCATGTCTTTTCTAAAATGGGAGATGATTAGATATTCAATGAAAGGCAATTCCGCAAATTTTTATAAAATATGGAGTCCTTTCATGACATTTTTTCACGCTCTTCATTCTCTTCATCTGGATTGATTGAAATACCCCACATTTTATTTATTTTTTTATTTTTTTATTCAATTTTTTTCTTTCTCCCCTTCTATTTTTTTATTTTATTTATTTAATTAATTATTTAGTTATTTTTCCTTTAGGTGTGTATTTGTTGTATTTTGTTAAATCATGTAAGAAAAAGAAAAATATTAATAGGAGATATCTTGTTTACTTGGATTTGTGTTGATTTTCTTATTTGATGTTATGAAGAAGTTATGTATCACATGGTAAAATGTTATTGATAACTAATATTTTGTTTGCTTGTATCTATTTTCTCTTCTCCTAATAAAAAGATTTTAAAAAAGAAAAAAGAAATGCAGCTGCCGAGAAAAAGACAGAGGAGATATGCTTAAAAATTATATTGTGATATTTCAGAGCATTATCACGATAACGATAAATTTCGTGATATAACCAAAAAAAAATAAAAATCAAATTTATTTATTTGACAAAATTAACTTAACATGTTGCTTTACGGTATTATATAAAAATTTTAAAAAACAACAAGGGGTAATTTTACTGAAATTACTTTATTTAGTAAAGTACAGTATTCAGTCTCCAAGTATAAAAATAAAAATGATCTGTTATTTAGATTGAAAAAGTCTTCACAAAATATAGATCAACAAAATCCACCACAAAAAAATAAACTGCATGTGTAATTTCCATAAAACAACTAAATAAAATGAATCTATAAATCTTATGAGCATAAATGTAACCTGCCTCTGGAACGACTGTGTGAGACAGCTGAGCCGCGCGTGTGTACAGACAGTTTTAGAGCGAGGGAGAGACGAAGCCCGCACATGCTGAACAGCGTGGGGTGGGGGGAGAGGGGGGGCGAGCTCTCTGTACCTGTGCAGTTTAAGCAGGGGGAGATACAGCTGAGACACGTTGTTTGTTTTTAGCATTTTAGCTAGCGTTACACCAGTACCGACAGGTGGAGAGAGGTACGCAGCTCGGTTTGGTCTTTTGAAGCGCTCGGATGTTAAGGGGGCGGGGCGCCCCGACATTTACGTCATGAAATTAGCATATCACGATATAACTTTTTTGCCCAGGCAAGCTTTTTTTTACCGGTATAACCGAGAACGATATGATATGGCCCAGCCCTAGTCAGCGGTGATGCATAATAGATGTGACTTATACGGCAGTGCAACATGTTTATGGATTTTTCCACTTTATTGGACATAATTGGACTGATGTGAGGGGCTGGGTTTATGTTCAGTGAAAGAGAAGGAGGGGGGCGAGTGGGAGAAAGAAGGCAGCAGGAGGATTTTCAAGTATAAAACTATAATGTTTATAATTGAGATAGTCTCAACTTATATCGCAAAAAAAATTATCTCGATATTTAAAAAATATCTGTATATAGCCCAGCCCTACAAGCAACCATCAGGGTGTTAATGATCCATCATTAGGCTGATGGTCCTCCTTTGTCATGTGAGCAGCTGGTTTTTGGCTGTCAGCAACAAACTGGTTGATCCAATGTGACAGGCTCTGCTCCTGTCATGTTTTTTTCATGTTGTTGCTTACTCTCCCTCTGATGGCTCCTTCTCATCCCTGCACCTCCTCCCCTGTCAGATGTCCCACATGTGTTCAGTGTTTAGTTAATTACTTTGGTCTGTATTTAAGTTAGGATTCAGGTCTTTGCAATTGTCGGGTCATAGTCATTTTCTCCTTAATGTCTGGTGGAGCCATGAAACACTTCCTCATCATTTTGTAAGTAGTTGCTGCACTGTCAGCCTTTTGTTTTCATTATTAAAGTGTTTATTATTTTACACTCTCCGTCTCCGAGTCCTGTTCTGCCTGCATTCTGGGTTTGCTTGCTCACCGGAACCGAATCTTGATATTATGACCCGACCTAAACCGACGCAAGCCCCGCAGGCGGAACAACGGACCCGCTCGGCGGCTGCCGGACGCGGCCCCAGGTCAGGACGTGCCGACAGCCATCCGCATGTTCGGATTCCGAACAGAAAACGTCAGGAGGGATCACAGCCCTGAAACGGAGTTCCTCTCATCCCCGCTTCTTGTCGAAGAGGAAGAACGGAGGAAGCTCAGAGGCGGCAGCGCAGCTTTTTTGCCGTCTCCCTCTTACGTCCCAACCCTCGGTTCGATGTGGTCCGACTCGGACGACGAGGACTCGGAACCCGATGGTTTTTGGGCAGATCCGGTACCGGCTCTCGGTCCACGTCACCACGGGACTGAACGAGTGGACATTTCCGGGTTCCAGTCCCGCCCACCGTCAAACTCTCCTCGCCAGCTGTCAGAAAAGCCGGGGAAGTCTTCAAAGGGGAGGGCGTGTGTCAACCCATGCGCTCCTGTTGCTGGGTGCGTGGACGTCACGCGCTCCTGCGCACCTGCCGTGAGGGGACAGGACGTCCGCGGCTCCAGTGATCTGTGGGACAGATTCGTTGCAGCAGAGGAAATAATTTCCTCATACTCGGGAGCTGACAACGAAGACTCGCCGGAGGCGTGGCAGCTGTTCGAGCGGGCGTGGAGGGAGCGCTGTGTGATACGCTCACTGCTGCTCGCTCGCGTACAGCCAGATCCACCTCCAAACACACCTCCTGCTGATCACAGCGTCCCATCTTCATCAAATTCTCCTCTGAGCCCTCCAGAAGCTGAACGTCTGAGTGTAACAGCAGCAGTTTCGTCTGTTAGCACAACAGTTCCACCTGTCAGCTCAGCGGCAGTTTTACCTGCAGCAGTTTCACCTGTCAGCTCAGCGGCAGTTTCACCTGCAGCAGTCTCACCTGTCAGCTCAGCAGCTGTTTCACCTGCAGCAGTCGCAACAGTTTCACCTGTCAGCTCAGCAGCAGTCTCACCTGTCAGCTCAGCAGCAGTTTCACCTGCAGCAGTTTCACCTGTCAGCTCAGCAGCAGTCTCACCTGTCAGCTCAGCAGCAGTTTCACCTGCAACAGTTTCACCTGTCAGCTCAGCAGCAGTTTCACCTGTCAGCTCAGCAGCAGTTTCACCTGTCAGCTCAGCAGCAGTTTCACCTGCAGCAGTTTCACCTGTTAGCTCAGCAGAAGCAGCAGTTTCACCTGTTAGCTCAGCAGCAGTAGCAGTTCCACCTGTTAGCTCAGCAGAAGCAGCAGTTCCACCTGTTAGCTCAGCAGAAGCAGCAGTTTCACCTGTTAGCTCAGCAGAAGCAGCAGTTTCACCTGTTAGCTCAGCAGAAGCAGCAGTTTCACCTGTTAGCTCAGCAGAAGCAGCAGTTTCACCTGTTAGCTCAGCAGAAGCAGCAGTTTCACCTGTTAGCTCAGCAGAAGCAATTTTGCCTGTCAGCTCAGCAGCAGCTTCTCAGCCTGGCTTCACTCCAGCTGCTCAGCTTGAGGATCCTCTCAACTCACCATCTGCCTCACAGCCGAGTTCAGCATCAGCTGCACTAGGTCTGGCTCAGGCCCCAGCAGCTCCAAGGTTGGACACAGTTTCAGCACCTAGGCTGGTGCCTCCTGTGCCTGCTCCCAGACTGGTTCCTGTACCATCACCAAGGCTGGCCCTTCCTGTGCCAGCACCAAGGCTGGCCCTTCCTGTGCCAGCACCAAGGCTGGCCCTTCCTGTGCCAGCACCCAGGCAGTTTCCAGTACCTGCTGCACTGGGTCCTGCACCTGCCGCCGACCAACCAGGTCCATCTGGAGCAGTCTCTTTGTCTCTCTTTTCCTCCACAGACATCGCTTCCAAAGTGGTCCTGGGTGCAGTCATCCCATCGCCTGCAGTCGTCCCATCGCCTGCAGTCGTCCCATCGCCTGCAGTCGTCTCCAAGGAGGTCCTCGTCTCATCGGGGGTCTTCGCTCCAGGGGTCCTCACTGCTCCATCTGGGGTCCTCGCTTCATCGGAGGTCCCCACCAAAGTGGTCCTCGCTTCGTCGGAGGTCCTCGCTTCACCGGGGGTCTCTACACCTCTGGAGGTCTTCACCAAGGAGGTCCTCGTTCCATCTGAGGTCCTCGCTCCTCCATCAGTGGCTCGTATCCAACCGGAGGTCCTCGTCTCATCGGGGGTCTTCGCCGCTGAGGTCCTCCCTGCCGCTGGAGATCTGGGGGCAGCCGCAGAAGACACAGAACCATCAGCTACAGACCACGCCTCATCGGCTGCTGGCTCCTCTTCGTCACCCGACGACGTCTCTGAGGGTCCCAACGACGTCTCTGAGGGTCCCAACGACGTCTCTGAGGGTCCCAACGCCGTCTCTGAGGGTTTCGACAATGAGGGTCCCAGCGCCACCGACGCCTTGTCAACAGAGGGTCCCAGCACCGCAGACGTCCCGCCGTTCTACGAAGCAGACGTCTCAACGCCAGGTATCTCACCGCCAGGCGTCTCATTGCTCGAGGACGTCAATCCGCTCGAGTACGTCTCACCGCTCGAGGACGTCTCACCGCTCAAGGACGTCTCACCACTCAAGGACGTCTCACCGCTCGAGGACGTCTCACCGCTCGAGGACGTCTCACCGCTCGTGGACGTCTCACCGCTCGAGGACGTCTCACCGCTCGAGGATGTCTCAACGCTCGAGGACGTCTCAACGTCTCACGACGTCTCAACGTCTCACGACGTCTCAACGCCTCACGACGTCTCAACGCCTCACGACGTCTCAACGCCTCACGACGTCTCAACGCCTCACGACGTCTCTGAGGGTCCCCACGACGTCTCGGAGGGTCCCCACGACGTCTCGGAGGGTCCCACGAGACCCCCACGACGTCTCGGAGGGTCCCCACGACGTCTCGGAGGGTCCCCACGATGTCTCGGAGGGTCCCCACGACGTCTCAGAGGGTCCCAACGACGTCTTTGAAGGTCCCAACAAGGAGGACCCCAACTGCGTCTCAGAGGGTTCCAACTACGTCTTTGAAGGTCCCAATGAGGAGGACCCCAACTGCGTCTCAGAGGGTTCCAACTATGTCTTATCGCCCGTCTCGGCGCCCAGCATCGACTTCTCGGCGCCCGACGACGTCTCATCGCCCGTCTTGTCGCCTGATGATGCCTCATTGACGGTCTTCGTTTCGTCGGGGGTCTTCGCTTCTTCAGAGGGCCTCGTCTCGTCGAAGGTCTTCATTTCATCGGGGGTCTTCGTCTCAGAGGTCCTCATTCCTCCGTCAGTGGGCCTCGCTCCTCCATCTGAGGTCCTCGCCCGTCCAGGGGTCCTCGTCTCACCGGTCTCCACTCCTCTGGGGGTCTTCACTCATGAGGTCCTCACACCACCGGAGGTCCTCGCTCTGCTGGATGTCCTCGTTTCGCCGGGGGGCTCCACTACAGAGGTCCTCGACTCTTCAGGGGTCCCCGCTCCAGCAGGGGTCCTCGTGTCTACAATGGCTCCTCGGCCCTCCGCATCTCCTGGTGGCCTCGGACTGTTCATGGAAAATACGACATTGACTTCCCACCGAAAAGCCAGCTGAGAAAGAGAGAGGTGGAGGAACTAAAATCCCAGTTGTCCGGACAGCAGTCATTTTTCACTCACCCAACTTCAAAAGCGAAAGCCGCCACTGAAGCATCGTTCCAGGTGAGTGACGCTGTGATGTTTCTCTGCACGCTTAAGAAACATACTGGTTGGGAGTTGACGTCGCTTTATTATTCAAATCATACGAGACACTTTTCATACAGCATAACCTTGACTACTCTCCGTTCTCTGCACTTTTCCGCTCCCTGTCTTGTACCCGCGCGCTTGCGTCACACTCTTTCGCGGTGCGTTCACTGACAGTCTGTAACATAAATGCATAAGCACAGCTGTATACATTAAATCTCTCCGTACCAAAAGAGCCATTTTTATGCCTTCGTTCACTAAATTAAACGTGTCGGGAGCCAAAACAACCTGCTACAACTGTGGTTATCAACTGGTGGCCTGTGGACCACTTTAGATTTGCTGGAGGGGGCTTTTGTAGAGATGATATTATAAAGTAAAAAAAACTCATGATTTTTTAACATTTATTAAAGTAAAAGACCAGATTCTTATAAAGAAGGGGGTGGGGATCAGTTTCTACCATCTTTTTTTAAATAAATAAAAAAAAATCTATGTTGTTGTCATCACCACCTCATGTGGTCCCTGCGGGCGACCAGGTGCCCGTGGGAACCACGTTGGTGACCCCTGATTTATTATATGTGTTGTGCAATATTGGCTTATTCAGTTATGCAAGGTACATCAACATACATTGTACCGTACATTTCGGCTTATAACACGCTTCTGTGTATAAGCCGCTTTGTCCAATTATTGGGAATTATTTGTAAAAATCCATAAATAAGCCGCTTCGCCCTATAAGACGCATCTATTATGCGTCACCGCTACGCGACGCGTCAGCGCCTCATTTGCCCAGCTGAAAATGGCGGCCACAGAAGCGAGCCAGCACGGAAGGACTTTACAAGATTAACATGGTAAAAACAATTATTTCTTTGCTGACATTATAGCACAAGGGTTCCTGAGCTTAACCGTTCCTTAATCAATTCACGAAATGGTCAAATCTGCTGAATTTCAATGGTTTCGGTTTGAGGTCTTCCAAACGGTCGCGTGTGCGCTACGCTACAAAAATAAACGATAAAAAATTGAATTTTATCTGAAATGTCTTATACAAGTCAACAGTTTGTAAATGAAAACCCATATAATTACACTCTGTAAGCTAAAAAAATATCTGCCGAGTGGTTTATGATTTATAACAATATAAACGGAAATAAAACCGAAGCTAGCGTCTCTAAACAACGAATTATAAATTGAATTTTATCTCAAATGTGTTATACAGTGCAACCGTTTGTAAATGAAACCCATATAATTACACTAAGAAAGCCTAAAAAATTTCCGTTGAGTGGTTTAAGAGCGTTTATCTAAACAGTAGGTATCTGTTTGTGGTAGCTACTGCTAACATGCTAAAAGAGCGATTTTTTTTTTAGCTCTGAAAATCTTCTTCAGCTAACAGTTTGTAAATGACCACCAAATAATTACGCTCTGTAAATTTCAAGAAAATCCGCGGTGTGGTTTATGAGTTATCTAGCTAAAAAAAAAAACAGCAAACAACACAGCTGATGGTAGCTACCTCCAGAGCAGGAGGCCGGGCAGCAACATTCAGTCCGAGCAGAGGAGGCTTTTTTCGGACACATGAGCTGGAAACGGTTGGCCAAAATGAAAAACGGCGATATCAGAGCCAAAAATGAGTCTAAAAATATGGGAAAAATCCATAAATAACACGCTTCAGTGTATAAGCCGCAGGACATTCAAATTAGTAAAAAAAACTGTGTCCTATACGCCGAAAAGTACGGTACATAAAAAAATCCTTAATACAGTACATTTGAAGATACTGTAATTATGTTTTGCATTTTTGTATTGGGTAGATTATTTTGAATTAGTTGTTTTATAAGTTCAGCTTACATGCTGAAAAAGTGTGAGCGCCCCTGCATTACAGCTTTCAGCTAACATGTGTTTTATGTACAGAGTTTGTACCAACAGGAGACACAAATCAGCTTTTATTTTGAAAGAACCTCGCAAGCGCTTGCACATAGACATTATATATAGTATAATAAAATAGGAGTGGGTCAGTTTACTGACTTACCTATATTTTAGATGTATAAATTGGCAGGGTTTAGTCTGACACAAAAATACATCATTAATTAAACGAGTTCTCTCTTTTTCAGCTTAATATCAATAATTCTATACTTTGACCAGATGTAATTCACAGGAAACGTTAAACTTATGTTGGTACAGTAGGACTGGACCATTTATTTAACAGAATCATTAAATTACATCACACATTGGGCCTCATACAAGAACCGTTCGTACGCACAGATTTGTTCTTAAACTGTGCGTACGAGTGATTTAGGATCATTTGTGGCATTCAACAATGTTTTCGTATCCTAAGATTTTTTTCAGATACGAACAAAATTTACGTGTGGTCCAGACCTGTCGTATATTTTACGAGCAGACAGTCTGCTGTTATCCAGACGGAATTACTTCACTAATAACTTCATATTTCGTTATTTAGAAAATATTTAGAGTTTAAAAAAATCACGCACCACAATTGTTTTTGACAATAGGTTAGTTTGAAGTCGAATTATAATTTTAAATGTAATAATGACTAACGGATTAAAGTATTTAAATTAAAATCAATTTGTTATCAATGCCGTTTTCTAACACTACAATATTAATATGAAGATCTCAAACTAAAACCAACTTAAATTATGAATTAATTTAAGTTTAATTTGTCTCGGTAACGCAGACTTTACATTGACCTCCTCCTGTTGCAGTCATAGATCTCAGATAGCTCAATGAGATGAGCGTTGCGTCGCAGTTCCGAACCTTATGGGTTCAATTCCCACATGGGACAACGTTTTTTTTTTCTTCTTTTAATTCATTCCAGATTTAAAAAACACAAGAAAACTATTTACAATACAACAAGAAATAAAGCATAAAGTCTTTTTAATCTGGAATGAATAAATAATCTAAAGAAAGAAGGAAAAAAAATAGTCATACCTTGTGGGAATCGAACCCACGAGGTCTAGATAAGGTTAGGAGCACCTAACGGCGCAATGCTTTACCCAGTGAGCCACCAGGACGTGTGTATATTTTAAGGTCCACATTTATTATAAACAAACATTCTTTGGCTTTAGCTGGTCATTTACTCCCATGAGTGACGCTGCTAATAAGGACAGATTTTCTTTTCTCGATCAAGGAGAGCAGAACTTCAATCTCCGCACCTGTAAAGTTCTTCTTTTTATTTTTCGCTGTCATTTTATGAACGGACCGTCCTGCTCTGTGAGGCAGGAAACGTAGCCTTATATGGTGTTTTGAGGGGTGGGAATTATGTAAATAACCTCTCCGCGTGCACGCGCAGGTGAATAGAACAGGTGGGATTCATCATAGTACGCAGTTCATTTACACACTTTTCCTGAGGATAGAAGAGTTTGTTGAATCTGACGTGGCATGTTCGTACGAACGCTTCGTACAAACAAAAGTAAGAGAAATTTAGGATAAAAATACGAACATGTTCTTGCATGAGGCCCATTATATACATGATTGGTTGATCATTTTTCCTATAATTAACTTCAGCATAGATGAAACACGCGTCCGTATTTTCATAGGAACAACAGAACAAGTTATGGGTGTTAATAACTTATATCTCTGCTGGCACAATAACTTAAAGTTTAGTTACTTAAAGTAAGAAAGTTTCAGTGAAGAGGAAATGGAGGAGGAAGAGAATGAAGGATGAGGAGAGGCATTATCTTGATGTTTTTAACCAGAAACATGGCAGTTCCTCGGCGGCTTCCGCTCGACTCGGTCGAATGGACATCGACGTTTTACCTGTGCGAAGATTCTTGGTCTCTGCTTCGGTAAACTTGTCCCAACCTCACGTGCACGAACTGTCCGTTCATGCTACGGCTTACAGGCGACCGGCGTCCATTTTTGCAACGGCTCGCTCACAAGACGGCTTCCACCTCACCGAAGTAACGACCTCAGTTCCGGTTTGGCTTTTCAAGATAAAAGCTTCCTTGAAGGAATTTCATTAAAATAGAGCTTTTTCAGCTCAAAATGAATTTATAACTGGCACGTTATAAATATTTTAACTGAATGACGTGTCCTTAGCGTGTGACTGGCGTCCATTCAGCTCTTTGAGGAACTTCATGGCTTGAAGTCCTCAGCAAACTCTAGGCTCCGGCAGGAAGTGAAGCCTTAAAAAGGGGAGGTTGACCCAGTAAATCCCTCTCGTTTATTGGTTGCTTCCCAGAAAACGGGAGTGAATTTGTTCGGGTCAGAAGAGTTATCAAAAGTTAAAGAAGTGAAGATTATGCAGTAAGAGTGTTTAGACAAGTGACAGAAACCTGTCGCCAGTCATACAGATTACTGATTAAGCATTTGATTAATGTCTTAACATATCTAAACAACTCTGAACAAGTCATTCTGACATATCAAAGTCAAAGTCAAAGTCAAAGTCAACTTTATTGTCAGATCTGCAATATGTACAGTGCAGGACATACACAGGACCGAAATTGCGTTTCTCTCAGTCCCTCGGTGCAACAGTAAACATCTAAACATTGAAACACTGAAACATATAATAATAGACATAAGCATAAAATAGTAAAACTAACACTGTCCTGAGTTTTTTGCATAGTGGTATAAGAGTATGAAAATTTACACCAACTCTAAAACTAAAACATTAAACATTTAATGAACATAATATTGTCCTGAGTTTTTGCATACTAGTATAAAAAAAGAGTATAAAAAGTATAACTAAAATAAACTAAAGGTTTCTAGCATTGACATTTGCAAAGTGGCAAAGCAGCGTATGAGTCAATGTACACAGTATATGTATGAGGTAGTAGTTGATGTTGTTGTAGAGGCAAAAAGTGGCATATGCAGTAAGGCACATTGGGCATCCCTAAATAAGACCGTTCAGAGCACACTGTATATGTACCAGCAGTGGTGTAGATATTAGAGTAGTGTAAATAAATGTAAACAGTAGTAATTACATGTAAGCAGTAGTAATAAAAGTAAACAGTATTAATAAATGTAAACAGAGAATGTAAACAGTATTATGATTATAGGCAGTGATGTAATACAGACATTAGTGCAAGTATGAGAAGTAGTGCAAACTGTATGAGCACATGACCGAGAGTTTAGTGATTAACCCGTTTGATGACACAGAGACTAGTGTTAAAAACTTTGTGTTGAGTGATAATATGTGAGAAAGTTTTAGTGTTAAGGCAGTTCAAATGGGAGGGGAGGCAGAGCAGGCAGAGTGTTTAGCATTCTGACTGCCTGATGAACAGAGCTGTCTCTCAGTCTGCTGGTTCGAGCCTGGAGACTCCTCAGTCTCCTCCCTGATGGCAGCAGTCTGAAGCAGCTGTGTAGTGGGTGTGTGGGATCACCTGCCATGCGGTGGGCTTTCCGATCATATAATTCAACTTTCACCATTTGATTCATCATATGAAGACGTGACCATCATTTTGAAATAACATTGTATTTCCAACTTGAATTAAACAGTTTGAATTAACCAGTCTTTGACTATCAAACATTAAATGCACTAATGCTTATACAAATAACACAAGTTATTCATTGATGACATTTGAATTAACACAAATTAAAAGAAGTCTCTGGATGACTTAATTTATGATGTTTGATTCAAATTAAAAGTAATAAAAGTATTATTGTCCCTTCAGGAATAACTCCCAAAAAGTTCATTACTGAGAGAGATCTCCTGTACAGTATATATATTTTATATTTATATATGAACTTTCTTGTCATATTTATATATATTTAACAGTTATATATATAGTTATATATTTTTATATATACTGTATATAGTTATATATACAATATATATAGTTATACTGTATATAGTTATATACAGTGATGTCACTAACGCGTTACAAAGTAACGCGTTACTCTTGTCGGACCACTTTTTTCAGTAACTAGTAATCTAACGCGTTGCTATTTAAAATCCAGTAATCAGATTAAAATTACTTTCTCCAAATTATTTTGCGTTACTTTTTTGTAATTTTCTGTTGTACTGTAATTTAATTTTATTTACTCAATGCGTCTCCGCCGGGGAGTGATAAAAAAAAAAGACAGAAATTCGGTCAGCTGTTGCTGTTTGAAACCTGACACCGCAGCGTGCGTGACAGTCAGGAACTGTGAGCTGAGTGCGCTCACTCGGAGCTGAGAGGAGGAGGAGAGGAGACCACTTTCACTGCAGTTCAGTTACATTTGGAGTCGCAGCACAAGCCTCAAGCAGAGAGCTGCTGCGAGTCAGGAGGTCCCCCCGCCACCACCACCCCGCGACCAAAACAACAAGCTTGACTTCGGTGCAGCCCCCCCACACCTCCTGCTGTGTAGAAACTGGTGTGGCAGCTTTTAAGCTGGATGGATGCAATAGGTCTTCTGGTATTTACATACAAATACATTCTTTGTTCTGGTTTCTTCTGGTATTTACGCAAACAAGCTCATCTACAGCTCCATTCAGTGTCAGGAGAACGCACAGCATGCAGCCCTTTACAGAGTTCAGTAACCTGTGTGAGAACTGGGGCTTTGATTCAGAAATATATTTTTGTTATTACTTTATGGATAGAAAAAAGTATGGATATATACTGCAGTTGTTCAGCATATTGTTTTTGTACTATTAGTGCTTAGTGTATTCTTAGTTTAGAGTATTTCTTAATTCATATCTTAGAACGTATTTCTGTTTTTCTTTTACAATTTATATGTTTGTTTGGATGTAACTAAGACCCATGTGTACACAGTTTTCTAAAATAAAAATAAAAAACTCTGATTTTGATGTTAAAAGACTGTCTTTATTATATTATTTATTTTAAAAAGTATTTACAGAAATACTTTTTTGTAAAAATATTATTTGTTTAGTGAAGTCAAGAAGACACTATTTTTTATATAAAGCAAGTATTCCTTTATTCATTCAACCTTCATTTATGATGATATATCAAGAAATATTGCCTTATTTTTTATAAAAAGTATTTGTTTAATGACCTCAGACTTTTATGTTTCATAAAAACAAGTATTTATGTTTAATGAAGTCAAGAAAGACCATTTTGTTTTTGAATATTTTTATTAGTAATTATTTTATTAATACATTTACATTTTTTATGTATTGTGACAGAGAGGGTTCTTGTCAGCAGCTGCTGAAAGTAACTAAAGTAACTTAGTAATCTAACTTAGTTACTTTCCAAATCAAGTAATCAGTAACTTAACTAAGTTACTTTTCCCAAAGACTAATCAGTAACTTAACTAAGTTACTTTTTCAATGTAACTATGCCATCACTGTTATATATATGCAGTAGTTATATATATTTATATATATATATAGTTATATATATGCAT
>JBBPBX010027766.1:16980-37074 GCA_038048925.1 Garcialebias charrua
ATAATAATAATAATAATAATAATAATAATAATAATAATAATATAATAATAATAATAATAATAATAATAATAATAATAATAATAATAATAATAATAATAATAATAGGACAGTAACTCCAGCTTGGTTCCAGGCCAGGTTCAGAACCAGCTTCTGATCCTGGAACAGTTCTCAGAACTGATGTCATGCAGAAAGGCTGGTTCTGAAACAGGCACAGATCTCTTCAGCTCGTCCAAACTGCTGCAGCTCAGCTCTTAACAGAAACTCATTGATTTGATCATATCTCACCTGTTGTTTCCTCCCTGTGCATATCAGTAGATTTTTAAATTCTCTTGTTGAGCTGGTGCTAAAATGATCTTGCACCCTCATATCTCTCTGACCTTCTTCAACCATGTTCCTTCTCGGACACTGAGATCATCTGATCAGGTGATTTTGGTTGAAGCTCAGAGGAGATCTTGCTTTTTCAGTCAGGGGCCTACATTTTGGAACATGAATCTACCTCCAACATTAGACAGGCCACTTCACCTAGAGCTTAGTTTTAGTACTGTTTTTTCATTGGCCCATCACCCAGTGTGGATCAGAACAGCTAAGGGAAGGAAACTGCTTTGAAACATGATTTTGAACAGGAGAATAATGATTTGAGATGTCGTTGAAAACGTGAACAGGCCGATTGTGAACCGGGGACTCAGTTTTAGCATTTCATTTACCTCGGGCTGTCAGCCAGCTGTGGTCTTTGACTGCTAACGTGAGCTAACATTAGGGGCTCTGCAGAGCCTTCAGGTGCCGGGCGAAAACATTAAAGACATATCACTTTGCTCATTTGGTAAAAGGTTCATTTATTCATATTCACATTAATGTTTCACTGATGTTAAGTTTAAAAGTCTTCAAGCTTGTTTTGCTTTTGCTGTGGAATACAAAAGAATGTTCACTGCTTGAGAGCAGTATAGCTTTATGTAACTACAGTATTTTCTGGTGTATAGGTCGCACCTGTGTATAGGTCGCATTGTCCAATTATCACCAATAGATTGGAAAAATCCCTAGATAGGTCGCACTGGTGTATAGGTCGCACCTACGTTTAGCTCTGCTGCAAATGTCTGCCACAGGAGCGCACAGCAAGGCTTTTAAGAAGATTAACACTTAAAAACAATTATTTGTTTGATAAAAATTATAGCAAATATGTGTCTGAGCTGAACTTTTCCTTAATAAATGAACGTAATTGTGAAATGAGCTGGATTTAAAAAATTTGTTTCACCGAAAGTGATAACAAGCCATATATAGGTCGCACCTGAGTATAGGTCGCAGGCCTAGAAAAAAAACATAAAAAGGTGCGACCTATACACCAGAAAATACGGTAGTTTTTCTTTAAAGAAAAATAACCTAAGAATGTGGTTAAGTGTTTCGCCCTTCACCCTCAAGGTTTTTCTCCTGTTTCGGTCAAAACACCTTTTGTTCTAAAGTTCCGACAAACTTGTTAAGTAACCATTTTATGAATAACAGTCTGCCTTTCGATAAGGCAGACTCACTCTGTGACTCTTGCTAGCAGGGTGACTCTCAAACTGTACAGATTAAGAAATGAACATCCCAGACAATAACTCTCATGTCCTCTTGTTTAAGGAAACAATCCTACAACACTAGTTAATGGTTTTTCAAAAGCAGAGTTGAGTTCAACAATCTGACATCCTTTCCTCCAGAACTGACATAACAGAACATTTGTTACATGAGCCATTATCTTCAAATGAGGCAGTATTACAGCTGAACATCTGGCACACGATGCTTGTGATTAAACCTGAAGCTGTGTTAAGCTAATGCTAGTAAGAGATAGTGGATCTCAATACACTGAGAGAAACATGGGCATTGCAACCATTATATGTGAAGAGGACGTGTCCCCCCAACATAAAAAAAACCCGTTCATTTGGACTCCCCCACTTTTACCATGAAATATTAGCTCAGTTGGTGCTGTTTCTATTTCTTTATGAACAAAGCCATTCCACTTGATTAATAGGAGAATACTCAAGCCACTAAAAGTCCACTCCAGGTTTTCCTGGATACCTACATCTCTCCAGCAGTGTTTCTCCTCTGCATCTCCTGCCTTGGCAGGATGCACAAAGGTGGATCAGTTCCTCCAAATCCGAGGCCATGGTCTTGAGCCGGAAAAGGGTAGCATGCCTTCTCCAGTTCAGGGAGGAGGTCCTGCCCCAAGTGGAGGAGTTTAAGTATCTTTGGGGTCTTGTTCATGAATGAGGGAAAACTGGAGCGTGAGATCGATAGGCGGATAGGTGCAGCATCCGCAGTGAAGCGGGCGCTGTACCGGTCTGTCGTGGTGAAGAGAGAGCTGAGTCGAAAGGCAAAGCTCTCAATTTACCGATCGATCTACGTTCCCACCCTCATCTATGGTCATGAGCTTTGGGTTGTGACCGAAAGAACGAGATCTCGGATACAAGCGGCTGAAGCAAGATGGCCGCGCTCAGTGCAGCCGCAGCTTCACGAGTTCCCGGATCATCTCTAGTTTTTAGTAATTTTAATAGTGTTTTTGTACCTGACTCTGCGCGTGTTTTGCGGGTGAATTACAGCCGAACTGATCTGTTAAGAATTGGAGCGGATTTACCACAGGGCACAGCTGAAATCAGCAACGAACTCAAATCAAAGCTCGGAAGATTGGACCTGCTAAAAACGTCCTTCTGGAAGCAGATGCACTCCAGGGGAAAGAAAAGAAAGCGCTGCTCACGAGGAAAGAAGCGGGGTTGCCGTGCAGGAATTATGACGAGAATGCGGAAAGACGCTAAAACCGGTAAACCCCCGATGCCGGCTCTTTTCCTGTCTAACGTTCGCTCGCTCGATAACAAGATGGATCTACTTCGTTTGAGGGTAACCACGTCGGAGGAGATGAGAAGATGCTCCGTGCTTTGTCTTACGGAAACGTGGATTTCTGAAGACACTCCTGACTCTGTTTACGAGCTGGACGACCGGCTCTTCTTCAGAACAGACCGGTGCATCGAGACTACGGGGAAAACGCGAGGTGGTGGTGTTTGTATTTACGTACACAAGGATTGGTGCACGAACTGTGCTGTGATAAAAAGAGCTTGTTCAGCTGCCGTGGAGTTGATCACAATAAGATGTAGGCCGCATTATATGCCACGTGACTATTCAGTGATCGTAATCAGCGTTATTTACATAGCCCCTGATGCTAATGCTAATGACGCCCAGAGAGAAATTCATGACTTACTCACCTCGCTGCAGTGTAAATATCCTGAGGGGCTTTTCATTGTTTGCGGGGACGTCAATCACGTAGATCTCCAAGTGTCCCTCCCAGCCTTCAATAAGAACGTCTTCGCAGCTACGAGAGGAGATAAAACACTCGACCAAGTCTTCACAAATGTAAAGGGGGCATACACGGCGAAGACACGCCCAGCGCTCGGATCTTCCGACCACGACTCTCTGATTCTGGCCCCAAGAGAACTCCCTCCACTCAGGCGCTCAAAGCCGGAACAAAGAGAAATAACAATCTGGCCTCAAGATAGTTCCCCCATGTTGAGAGACTGTTTTGAGAGGACAAACTGGTCTGTTTTCAGAGAAGCAGCCACTGATGGTAGTTCAGTGGACATGGAACTGTACGCTTCCTCAGTCCTGGGTTACATCAGTACATGCTCTGAAAATGTATCCATAAAAAAATATGTGAAATCCTACCCGAACCGGAAACCCTGGTTAAATAAAGAAGTTCACGCCTTGCTAGCAGCCAGAGACACTGCATTCAAGTCAGGAGATAAAGTGGAACTGAGAAAGAGCAGGAATGAACTGAAGGATGGCATTAAGAAGGCCAAGGCCACGTATGCACAGAGGATCGAGGGACAGTTCACCTCACAAGACCCACGGAGCATGTGGAAGGGTATTAAATGCATAACAGATTACAAAGGCAAAAACAAACAATGCCCCAGGGACCCATCTCTGCCTGATGCCCTCAATAAGTTTTATGCACGTTTTGATGATCCAAACAGACCAGCTAGCACCAGACTCACCTCATCACCAGATGAAGAGCATCTCAGGGTGTCCGCAGCAGAAGTGAGAGGCAGTCTCAGAAAGATTAATCCTCATAAAGCAACCGGACCAGACAACATCCCAGGGAAAGTTCTGAAGGAATGTGCGGACCAGCTCTGTGAGGTGCTGGCTGACATCTTCACCACCTCACTTGCACTGGAGTCAGTTCCCACCTGCCTGAAGACCGCGACCATCATCCCAGTCCCAAAGAGCTCCACAGTGACTGGTCTGAATGACTATAGACCGGTGGCCCTCACCCCGATAGTCGCTAAATGTTTTGAGAAACTGGTCATGTCCCACATCAAGGCAACCGTCAACATCAATGAGGACCCTCATCAATACGCATACCGTGAGAACCGATCAACAGAGGACGCCATTTCTTCCGTGGTCCACACTGCTCTCACCCACCTGGATCAGAAAGACTCATACGTGCGTCTGCTCTTTGTGGACTTCACATCTGCCTTCAACACCATGATCCCCCAAACTCTGATAGACAAACTATCTACACTTGGACTAAGCCCCTCTATTTGTAACTGGATACTAGACTTCTTAACAGACAGACCACAGTCCGTGAAGATCCACAACTTCTCCTCCTCCACCATAACCCTCAGCACTGGCTCTCCTCAGGGATGTGTGCTGAGCCCCCTTCTGTTCACTCTGCTCACATATGATTGTACAGCCACACTTCCAGGCTGTCATATTGTTAAGTTTGCAGATGATACAGCGGTGGTGGGATGCATCACAAACAATGATGAGTCCAGCTACAGACAGGAGGTGAAACACCTGGAGAGCTGGTGCAAAGAGAATAATCTTCACATGAATGTGAAGAAGACAAAGGAGATGATTGTGGACTTCAGAAGGAACAAACACAACCATGCCCCATTGATAATAGGCGGGTCTGCAGTGGAAGTGGTCTCCAGCTACAAATACTTGGGTGTACACATGAATGATAACCTCAGCTGGAGCAACAACACCACCAGCCTGATCAAGAAAGGTCATCAGAGACTCTACTTCCTCAGACGGCTGAGACGAGCTGGTCTGAGCAGCCCAGTCCTCACCTCCTTCTACAGGTGTGCAGTGGAGAGCATCCTGTGCTCCAGCATCAACGTGTGGCATGGAGGCTGCACAGTTGAAGAGAGGAAAGCTCTGCAGAGAGTGGTGAAGGCTGCACAGAAGTCTGTTGGAGTCAGTCTCCCCACCATCACAGACATTTACACCTCCAGATGCAGGAAAAGAGCCACCTGTATCATGAAAGACCTCACTCATCCAGCACACTCACTCTTTGCCCCACTCCCCTCAGGACGGAGGTTGAGGAGCATCAAGTGTAGAACCACTAGACTGAGGAACAGCTTCTACCCTGAGGCTGTTAGACTCATGAATAAATAAAAATAAAATTAAAATAAACACTGCAAAATATCACATCATACTGATGCTGATCTGTTTTCTTGTTGCTGTGTTCATCTGTGTTCATCTGTGACCATCTGCTCATACAAACTCATGTTCGTGCTGCTGTTTATTCCCACTATATTAGGCTTAGTGTATTACTAGTTGATGTTTTTCTTAGTTAGTTCTCGATGTTATTACTGTTTTTCTCTTTCATTTGTTGTTGGATGTAACTGGGACCTCGTGTACATAATCTCGTTTTCATCTCATGTACCACATGCGGTGCAAATGACAATAAAGACTCTCTGACTCTGACTCTCTGACTCTCTGAAATGAGTTTTCTCCGCAGGGTGTCTGGACTCTCCCTTAGAGATAGGGTGAGAAGCTCAGTCATCCGGGAGGGACTCGGAGTAGAGCCGCTGCTTCTCCACATCGAGAGGAGCCAGTTGAGGTGGCTCGGGCATCTGGTTAGGATGCCTCCTGGACGCCTCCCTGGTGAGGTGTTCCGGGCATGTCCCACCGGGAGGAGACCCAGAGGAAGACCCAGGATACGCTGGAGGGACTATGTTTCTCGGCTGGCCTGGGAACGCCTTGGGATTCCCCCAGAGGAGCTGCTCCAAGTGGCTGGGGAGAGGGAAGTCTGGGCCTCCCTACTTAGGCTGCTACCCCCGCGACCCGACCCCGGATAAGCGGAAGAAGATGGATGGATGAAGTGTGAATAGTATCAATCAATCAACTTTATTTGTAAAGCACATTTCAAAAACCATAAGCTTAACCAAAGTGCTGTACAATAACATAAAAGACAAGTCAATTAAAATGTTAAAAAACATACAAAAAATAAAAAATACATGTACCAGTCGTTCTGCGGGTGTAGTATAAAGTTTTTAAATTCTCTGAACAGAGCAGAGCACATTTAAGCATCATCTTCCAAGCAAGCTGGAAGCAGAAGCTTACAGTGAACATCCTCCTAGTGTCAGGACTCTGACAGAACAGGGCAGAAGTGAACCCAACAATGCAGGTAAGAGTCAGGACTCGAGGATTTACAAAAAAATATACTCTTTAATAATAATAAATAAATAAAAGGCTTACGTGGCAGCAGCTTACAAAAACAGGGATCAGGACAAGACAGGGTAGACCCAACCATGAATTGACAAATGACAAGACTCACAGACAGACTTATATACACAGACTTGAGTTGGAGGAGGGAGGAACTGAAAGGAAGGAGGGTCCCAAGAAAACAAGAGGACAAAACAAAAACTGACAAAAACATCTGGAAACTAACTAGACACAAACAGGGGAACACAAAAAATGTCTTGGTGGTCAGAATAGCATCCCAAGCAAAGTGATCGTTACAGCGGGGGGCCGGAATGGGTCAGGCAAGCAACCATCCATAGGGCCAGAACAGGTCGGGCGGACGGCCAGGAGGCCATCCATCAGGCCAGAGCAGGTCAGACGGGCAGACTGGAGACCATTCATATGGCCGGGTCCGGTCAGGCAGGTGGCCAAGAGGTTGTCCAACAGGTCGTACAGATAGGAGCAGATTGGGGATGGGGGTCTCAGGCGGGCCGGGGACGGAGACCTCAGACAGACCAGGATCTTCTGCGGTCGGGACGAGCGTGAAGACCTCAGACGGGCCGGGAGCAAGGACCTCAGTGGAAGGACCAGGAGCTCAGATGGATCGGCGCCGAGGAGATCTTCTACGACCGGATTGTCTCTAGCGGCAGGATCTGGAGCAAACGTGGACGGTGGGTCAACAGATGCAAGGTTTCCTGCAGCCGGATCAGGTAAAGCTGGATCTTCTGAGGCCGGACCTTCAGCGGCAGGATCTTTAGAAGTTCAATCTTCGGCGGCAGAAACGGGAGTAGACGTAGACTGTGCAGGACCCTCGGGAGGCGGCGTGGGTCCTACAGCAGACTCAAGGCTGGTTGCAGGTTCTGGGCAGGTGGAGACTGGACAGGCTGGAGGTTCTGGAGAGTTTGGAGCTGCATTTTCTGGTGGTTCTGGGACTCCAGATTCTGGTGATTCTAGAACTGCAGGTTCTGGTGGTTCTAGAACTGCATGTTCTGGTGGTTCTGGAACTGCAGGTTCTGTTGGTTATAGGACTGCAGGTTCTGGAGACTCTGGGGCTGCAGGTTCTGTTGGTTATAGGACTGCAGGTTCTGGTGGTTCTGGAACTGCAGGTTCTGGAGACTCTGGGGCTGCAGGTTCTGGAGGTTCTGGAGCTGTAGGTTCTGGAGCTTGGACCGAGTCATTGGAACCTTTCTGCCTGTGACCTCTCCGATGTGGGCGATGGTGTTGTTCAGGTCCAGGATCGGGCCAAATGCGAGGAGCTGCACGTGCAGGTGGTGTTGGTGGTTCCGGGTCTGTGGGTTTAAAAACACGGAAGTCCAGTTCTCGTGGAGGACTAGGACAGGCAGCATAGAGTCGGACGAGCGGCTCCAACCAACGCTTCTCCTCCAGCACATTGTCCAAAATGTCCTCCATACAAGGAGAGTCAATTAGGAGACAAGTATATTTGTCTCACATGTCCTTTGTGGCCACCCACCTTTCCCACAGATCACAGGAGGTGGCCAAGTTCATTTACCTCTGGACGGTGTCACAGAAGCAAGAATACTCCTCAATGGAGAGTCCAGACAAAAATGTCTTGCCTGCTGGGTTCATGGTTGGTCCATTTGTAATGTCAGGATCTGACAGAACAGGGCAGGAGTGAACCCAGTAATGCAGGTAAGAGTTAGGACTTGAGGATTTACAAAAATAAATACTCTTTAATGATAATAAATCAAAAAAGGCTGACGTGGCAGCAAATTACAAAAACAGGGAACAGGGATCAGGACCGGCTGGCAGGACAAGACAGGGTAGACCCAACGACGAACCAACAAAGGACAAGACTCACAGACAGACTTATATACGTATAGGTCATCAGAGACTCTACTTCCTCAGACGACTGAGACGAGCTGGTCTGAGCAGCCCAGTCCTCACCTCGTTCTACAGGTGTGCAGTGGAGAGCATCCTGTGCTCCAGCATCAACGTGTGGCATGGAGGCTGCACAGTTGAAGAGAGGAAAGCTCTGCAGAGAGTGGTGAAGGCTGCACAGAAGATGTTGGAGTCAGTCTCCCCACCATCACAGACATTTACACCTCCAGATGCAGGAAAAGAGCCACCTGCATCATGAAAGACCTCACTCACCCAGCACACTCACTCTTTGCCCCACTCCCCTCAGGACGGAGGTTGAGGAGCATCAAATGTAGAACCACTAGACTGAGGAACAGCTTCTACCCTGAGGCTGTTAGACTCATGAATAAATAAAAATAAAATTAAAATAAACACTGCAAAATATCACATCATGCTGATGCTGATCTGTTTTCTTGTTGCTGTGTTCATCTGTGACCATCTGTGACCATCTGCTCATACAAACTCATGTTCGTGCTGCTGTTTATTCCCACTATATTAGGCTTAGTGTATTACTAGTTGATGTTTTTCTTAGTTAATTCTAGATGTTATTACTGTTTTTCTCTTGCATTTGTTGTTGGATGTAACTGGGACCCCGTGTACATAATCTCGTTTTCATCACATGTACCACATGCGGTGCAAATGACAATAAAGACTCTCTGACTCTGACTCTGACTCTGACTCTGATATACACAGACCAAGACAGGTTGCAATTACAAACAGCTGGCACGAGACAAGGGTGGAATTAATTGCATAAACGAGACACACGAGGAATACAGACAAGGAAGGCCCACTAGATGGCGCCATCCTTACACCCAGTGCCTTCATACTAAAGTGCTAACAAACTCCACTAATAAAATACCGCCAGAGTTCACCTATGAACCACCAACACATTACTCCTTGGCTCAAGAAAGGTTCAAGCAGAACAAAACTGGTGTCACTGGATATTCTGGAGTTTTTTTTCTCTTTTGTTCATTTTTTTTAATAATTGTGTGGTATGGTGGCATTGTTGATTCATAATAAGAACATTCAATGATTTACATTCATGTGGGTGGGATAAGTGAAGCACCCACACCTGTCTCCACCCTCATCTGCCCCACTCTGGGCCCTTGAGCAAGACCCTGAACCCACACCATCTGCTCCCCCGGGAACCCTAGATATCAGCTCTCTGCTCCACATAGAAGGCTGTGGTTGCTCGGTGGTCTGTGGTTGTGTCAGGAAGGACATCCAACGTAAAAACAATTGTCAAGTCCGTGTGACTAGTTCGCTGTGGTGACCCCTGAAGAAGGGAGAAGCCGAAAGAAGAAAAAATGATTTACATTCATCTGGAGGTGTTGTGGTGTTTTCTTTACACGTCTTTCCATTGGGTTTCCTCTTGTGATCTAAAACTGTGCAGGTTTTGTTAAGTGGAGTCACTGAATGTCTGTGTGTTTGTCTATGTGTGGCCCTGATATAATCTCACCTCTCTTACTTTAACGGTCGGGGAAGACCCCCTGCACATGAGAATAACATCAGACTGAGCAGTCAATTCATACTTTACTGAGTCACAGAGAGACTCAGTAAAATGTGTCAGTGCACTTTAAAGAAGCTTTCAGCAGCACAAAGACACACATGTACTGTTGCTCTGAGTCTCAATGTGAAATGGAGAATGAATGTTGTAAATGTTAATGTGCACAAATGTTAGAGTTCATGTTTATTTCATGAACAACATGAAGGTTCAACCAGAGCTGATGTTTGTCATGAAATAAATATGATCGCTGCTTGTTCACTTTCCACTCAGTTGTACACTTAAAGCATCAGACGAGTGACAGGCTGCAACATGTGCACAATCACATCAACACGTGCACACTTCAGCACATGCACGCTTCAACACACGCATGCTGATGTGCTTGGAAACCTTTTTATTTTAGTTTGTCAAAAAGTTCAACAACTTTTCACATGAACTTTTTTATTTTGTCATCTTTTTCATTTTAAAACAAGCATCAACACACATGCATGTGCACATGCGTGTGTGTGTGTATATTGTGATGTTAAGATGGCAGCAGAGTGATATCAGGTGTTTAAATGGCAGCAGCTCTGGAACATGTTAATGTTTAAATGCATGTCTGAGTCCATTAGTTCGTCATGACGTCTGTTTTAGCACAAAGGAGCCACCACCCAATCACAGCTGACTTTTTTCAGCAGACCTGCAAACGACATGTAATTGGCTGTGATCCATTCATCCATCCTGTCAGACTCAAACCTTTCAATAAAAAATTCAGAACTTCTCTGAACATTTGTGCTGTTTCTGGTCTGCAGAGGTCAGAACCTGCCAGTAGTGGTTTGGGTCTGTTTCCAGGTGTCCGTGTTGATGTCCCACCTTCCAATAAAGGAAAGTATTCTGGTATGAAAACTGTCATGTGCACCAGATGCATCAGACGGTCGTGTGGGGGCTACATACAGCCAACTATCCATGCTGTAGTACTAATGGCGTTATATTTAATAGTTCTACAATAAATTCACACTAGTTTTTTTTTTTAGTCCCATCTGCTCCAGAGACCTGTGAAGGGTTAATATTGTTCAAGACATACAAGTCGCATCAATTTAATAATTCCCTATGATAATATTTGCTTAACCAGTAATTTTGAAGGAACAGGCACCAGTGAAGTGGAAATTTCTCTTTTGAAACATAAAATTACCAATTTTAATCTGCATTTTCTTAATTTAACACTAAAACTCCATCTCTAACCTGTAGGGCAGTCGCTGTAAGATAATTCCAGCAATCATCACGACTCATCCAAGACATTTAGTTAAATGTTGTAACATTTTGTTAAATCTCATACTTAATGTCAGCTTGTATTGCCTTTTAAAAGATTGTCCATAATTAATGTGTATCCATTTATCTGCCAATTTTTCGAGGGTGAAAATGAACTGGAAAATATTGAGCACTCTGTGTGTGTGTATGTGTGTGTTTGAACGTGACTTCTATTTAATCAGGCAAAAACACCACAGAGTTCACATCCGTCCATAACAAAGCAGGCCTGAAGGAGGCTCTGCGCCTCAAAACCTAACATGCATGTGTTTGAACTGTGGGAGGAATAAAATGATTAATAGCTTTATTACCTTAAAATTAAAACCCAAAGTGTACAGTTCCATTATCAACCCTCGCATCAATCAGTGTTGCTTGAGCTCAGCATGTAAATGTTATTTGATTATGTAACTTTGATGAATAATTCAAATGTTTAAATATTATTGTCTACTCTTCCCTCCCCTGAGTCCAGATGAGAGCCGTCATCACCCCCCGCAGACCTCTCAATTTTATTTAAAAAAATAAGAAAATACCTCATGTTACCTCAGGTTAATCACCTGAACGCACATATAAAAAGAAGGTTAATTGAATATTGTAGATTTGATCATTACTCATGTATGGTCAATAACAAAACACTGAAAGCTGAAGAAAAAAAAACATTAAAATTCAGAACCACAAGTAAGCAGCTTTTGTGACGTAAAGATGGAACAGTTATCAGTCTAAACTAGCGTCAGGATGTATCTGGACATCCTGCAATTGATTTATTCTACTAAAATAATCAAACTTTCAGTGTGGCTGCCCCCCGCCTATGGAACTCCCTCCCTGACTACCTGAGAGCTCCACAGTCACTGGTTGACTTTAAAGGTGCTATGTGTAACTTTCTGTAGAGTGCAGAACTTAGAAAAATTTTCAACAGGCAAAGCATTCTGATCCCTCCCCCTCAGAGCCATATATGGCTCTGAGGGGGAGGCTCTGCTGAGATTCAAATTCAAGCTCTGTTTTTATTGGCTGATTCAAATTCAAGCTCTGTTTTTAATTGGCTGGTTACAAACTCTGTTTTTATTGGCTGTCATTGTCCTGGTCACTCTGTTTTTAGTGTTTTTATAAATGCTGATAGAGAAGCAAGGGGACTATAGTTTTTTTCAGAGATTACTTTGTCTAACATCAGTTTGTCAGTAGATAGTGACAGAGTGAAGAAATATGTTAAAAATATATTGTTTGAAAAGTTACAGACTGCATTACAATCTTACCCCGGAATTACACCACATGCGTTACGGCTCCGCCCCGCTCCGGTCCGACCTCCGCAGCAAATACGCACCCATTATAATCAATGACAGAGTTTACACTGGCTCCGCACGGCGGCGGCGAGCTGCGGAGAGCGGACGGCAGTCCGTCAAAATTAGAAAATTTTCTATTTCTGCCGGATGACGGAGCTGTGCCGGAGTCAACTTTTGAAGATTACGTCGCACCAACAGGAAAAGGAACGAGCACAACTTCCGTATTTACAAAATAAAATCACCACGGGCGGACTAATCCTAGCTCTATACGGATTTATTTGTACAAAAATGCTGTCAAACTATCAATTATGACTATTCTATGACTAAACTATTATATTTATGACTATGACTACACCTAATAACGCAATACAAAAATAAATAAATAAAAAAGTATTTTATTCTGAAATGTAAACATCACTTCCTGTTGCTCAAACCATGTAGCTCATTTACGAGAGAAGATCAAGGCAGCAGTCTCTCTACAGTTGTTCTCCTTCTTTCCACCGAATGAATTGTTTTGTTCTGACTTACTTATTTATCACTTGATTTATCGCGCGATCTCGCACGTGTCTTGGAGCGGCGCATCCAGGCGGACCTGAGCGGAGCGGAGGCAGTGGGAATTGGACTCGTTCAGCTGCGACCTGCGGACCGGAGCGGGGCGGAGCCGCGTGCAGTGTAAAGCCGGTATTACATACCCCAGCTTTAAAAGCGGCTTAAAGACTTTTCTTTTTAAGCAAGCCTACTCTGCCTCCTCATGATTCTATCTTTGATCTTAGTTGATACAATTATTGATTTTACTTGTTTTATCACTTGTTTTATTTGATCTTTGATTTTGTTGCACTTTGTAGCACTTTGAGATTTTCATTAATGAAAAGTGCATTATAAATTAAATTCATTATTATTATTTTATTATTAAAATATGATTATTTACATAGATAAAAATGTGCCATGGAAGGTTTTCTCATGTGCCCATGACCCAAGCTAATAATGCAAGGTTAAATCATGACGGTCTATGTCATGACAGCCTGCAAACTCTCATTCTACAGATAAAAAGCACAAATATGACGGTTATCCCTGTTCTTGGTGGACACCACAAGGTTAATAATAAAATAATCATGTGTCTAATACTTATTAGATAAGCCAGTCTTATTTATCATATCACATTATAACATTCATATATATTATCGTTTTCTTGTTTACTAGGTTGTTCAAATAACACAATCATAGTAAATTAGATAATTTCTCATCCCAATAAATCAGTCATTTAAAATGTTTTCTCTGATCTGGAATTATTTCCCCATTTTAAATCATCCTTCTGTCTTGCAGGGATTCCTAAAGGAATTGTTTTATACTACTAGTGTATTTTAATTTAATGTTTTTCAGTCTACACCTTAGATTTATTACTGTTTGTCTTGTAAGTTTAACACTTTTATTAAATAAATTCCAAAGTATTTAAAGACTGTTCTCTCTTCCAAGGACACTTAACTTTTATATAAATATGTCATTCTAGCTGTTTCTCATCTACTAAATATATTTATCACAATATCCCCACAAAGACTACTACACTGGTTGGTTTAATTTCACAGACTTGCTTGATGTCTCTCATTGATTTAATTTTGTTTCACCTACCATACCAGTTTATTTATAGAGCACTTAAAACACAACAAGACCAACCAAATTGCTGTAACTGTACAAACAAACAAACAACAGACAACACACACAACGAAGTACAAAAAATAGACATACACATTTTTTAGATAATGGTAAATGGTAAATGGAGCTTATTTATATAGCGCTTTCCAGCCCCCTGTGAGGAGCCCCAAAGCGCTTTACAATACCAGCCATGCACCCATTCATTCAGACATTCATACACCGGTAGTGGTAGCCTGCCTTGCAAGGCGCCATCCAGACCTACCGGGAGCAACTCGGGGTTAAGTGTCTTGCCCAGGGACACAACGACACATGGTGGGCGGATGCGGGATTCGAACCTCCAACCTTCCGATCGGGGGTCGACTGCCATTGGGGCGGCCGTGGCGTAGTGGTAATGGCAGTCGTCCCCCGATCGGAAGGTTGGCGGTTCGAATCCCGGTTCCCCACACCATGTGTCGTTGTGTCCTTGGGCAAGACACTTAACCCCGAGTTGCTCCCGGTAGGACTGGAAAGCACCTTGCATGGTAGTCTGCCGCTACCGGTGTATGAATGTGTGTAGCATTCAATGTGTGTAGCACTTTGAGATTTTCACTAATGAAAAGTGCGTTATGAATTGAATTCATTATTATTATTATTACCACTGTGCCACGGTCGCCCCCGTATAAAAAATATAACAACCAAAACACAGATCATCTGGTGTTGAAAGCAACAGAATAGTAGTGAGTCTTTAAACTGGATTTGAAAACAGAGAGGGAGGGGCCTGTCTGACGAGCAGAGGTAACTCGTTCCAGAGTCTTGGTCCTGCTACAGAGAAGGTCCTGTCACCCCTGCGCTTAAGACGAGTTCCTGGAACTGTGAGAAGTAACTGGTCCTCTGACCTCAGAGAACGTCGTGGGACATACGGCTGTAGCAAATCAGAGAGATAGGCGGGGACGAGTCTGTTCAGCGATTTGTAGACGTACAGGAGAATTAGGAAACAGATTCGAAGATGAACCAGTGCAGGGAGGCCAAGACTGGTGTAATGTGCTCTGTTTTGCCTGTACTGGTTAAAAATCATACCGATCGATCTACGTTCCCACCCTCATCTATGGTCATGAGCTTTGGGTTATGACCGAAAGAACAAGATCTCGGATACAAGCGGCTGAAATGAGTTTTCTCCGCAGGGTGGCTGGACTCTCCCTTAGAGATAGGGTGAGAAGCTCAGTCATCCGGGAGGGACTCGGAGTAGAGCCGCTGCTTCTCCACATCGAGAGGAGCCAGTTGAGGTGGCTCGGGCATCTGGTTAGGATGCCTCCTGGACGCCTCCCTGGTGAGGTGTTCCGGGCATGTCCCACCGGGAGGAGACCCAGAGGAAGACCCAGGACACGCTGGAGGGACTATGTTTCTCATGCGGGAAGCGAACCCGCTTCTCCTGGTCAAAAGAGCAGTGCTCTAACACTTTGAGCTATTGTGGCGGACTAAAATTTTTAGTTGTCCACCTTACCCATATAGGAATCACTCCTCTAAACATTTTAGCTGCACGTAGAAGTTAGAGATTATTGGTTATATTTTAAAACCCTGGCTGCGCGCAACAGTTAGACAATATTAGTTATTGTTTAATGACATTCAAGTCGCGCTGAAAGGCGGAAATGGGTGTGCGCTTCGTGTTATTTACGTTGTAACATAAGCTGATTTGTGATCAGTTATTAACAAAAATTTAACTCAGAAACACTAATATATATATATCCAGCTAACAATTTTTTTTAGCGGAGTCTCCTCTCTTAAAACACGAACACTCCACCCACGTGAAGAGAGCACCCCACCCACTTCCAGAGAACTGCCCACCCACTTCAAGGCGGCTCTGCGGCAAATGCGTAATGAACGCGGGTGGCCCAGAGCCACCCAGGGGCGGCCCGGGGCATTGAGGGCTGGCCAATGCGAAAACGGCTAGGGATTGGCAGTTGTTTACAGTCAAAAGATGATTTGAATATTGTTAATAATCCACCACCACCACGACCTGATGGCCGCGGGTCATTAAAATACAGACAGTCGGATGGTAATAATTCCATCAATGCACTGGACTCACTCAGCGACATCCAAGTCTCTGTGATGCAGAAAAAGTCCAAATCGTGCTCTTGAAAGTAATCCCTGAGGATGAAAGTTTTGTTGGTGACAGATCTTGCGTTGACCACACACATCCTGATGTTATCTGAGGTGGTTCGATATTCTCAGATATTCCATAATGAGCTGCACCGGCCGCCAGCTCCTGTTGTTACCTGGTCCGGGCACGCGGGAAGCTGGCGATGGAACTCCTGACATCAGCTGGAGAGGAAGATGCAGCACGCAGGGCTTTGAGCTTCACCAGCCGACCAGCTCGTTTTCCCTGTTGTCTGGAGCGATATCTCCGGACAGGCAGGTGAGAGGCGCAGCGGCGGTAAACAGGCAGGTCCCCCAGCAGCGGGGGAAGAGAGGGTCTTCCAGAGGTACGCTCATAATGATCCAAATAAGTGACATCAGCGGCAGAAAGACGAAGATCCAGGAGCTTGTGTTGATCATACACCAATAATAATTCAGAATCTTGCAAGGAAATAAAAATACAAAAACAAGGTCAGATGACACTTGTTGTCCTGCTTATCTGGGCGAAAGGCTCCAGTCAATCTGATCCAGACAAAACAACACTACACTCCACACACACATGATACTGCCATAAGTTTAAACAACTTTGACCTGTCACATCTAATTCATTATCCTCAGAGAGAAGGTCTTGGTGTTTCAATCTACTCACATCAACTTGAGTGCTGTGTTTTCTGTCTGGGCTGCCATTCTTCAACTGCACCTGTTGGTCTTGAAAAGTTAATTATATGAATTTATGTTCATATAAAAAGGTCACTTACCAATCTTCTGCCTGATGTGGGATGACGTTCTCCTCCGCCTTTTGGAATATAAGTCTGTGTACACTTTCTGTACAGCCATCCAACAAAAGTGGCCTTGTACTAGGTGGCACCTACAGTTATCAGGTTTTAATCTTATACATCGGTCTCCTCTCAAATCTCCAAAAACACTCTCAGTCAGCACTAAGCTGTTGTGCCCAATTATCAAATGTTTTAATTTGTTGTTTAGGCTCCTTAAGGGAGTGAAAGCTACAGAGCTTGTTTTTCCCAGCCTCAAATACATAATAGGATTTATTCCTGCAACCTTTAGGATCAAAAGAGCCATTTCTGACCCTTTGTTCACTAAATAAAATGTCTGGAGCCGCAAAACAAAACTGTGATTATCAACTGGTGGCCCATGGTCCACTTCAAGCCTTTTGGAGGGGGGGTTCCAGCCAGAAGGTGGAATTATGAAGAAAAAATATAAAATTATTTTTAATATTTATTGATATATTTATATTTTAGGGCAAAAGAAAAGACTAGATTCATATAAAGAAAATATGTATTTTTTTCTAGTTTTCACAAAAATTCAAACACAAGTATGCAGGCATACGTGAGTTGTCTTTTTAATTGTGGAAACAATTCATTAAGTATCCTATTATGAAGTAATAAAGCATAAAGTTAAAATTAGGCCATTTTGTTGGATATGTAATTGAATTTTAAAATGAAAATAAATACTTCCATTTATTTGACTTTTTTCCCTTTAATTTTTATCATCAAGTTGACTCAACATATTTATTCCAGCAACTTCTCTTAAAGGTATGCCAACCCCTCCAAAAAAGTACGTAATTTTTTAAATAATACTATAATTGGTAGATTTGAGTAAAAGATCACCCCGTACGACTGGAAGTGAGCTAAAAGAAGTGGCTAACAAACAACTAGCGTGATGTAGTCAATAAGATTTACTGTTATTATATGTTGGCAAAAGAAATGACCTATAAACTGCTAAATTAGCAATTTATTGTTGTTAGTAAATAACCAATAAATCAATAATAGTCAATCACTCAATAAACCAACACACTTCAGTTTTATGTCACTTTTGGTCAGAGCTTGAAAGAGCCATTGCAGAGGGACCAAAGAGCCGCATGTGGCTCCAGAGCCGCAGGTTGCAGACCCCTGTTCTAGAACCTTGGCTAAAATGCAGAGTTTAGAGATCGGTTGATAGTTGTTCAGTGAGGTGGGATCACTTCAGCAAAGGAAGAACAAAGGCTGTTTTCCAAGAATGGAGTTTTGTCTTATGGACATATCACAGGGACTGTGATGATATGAGCAGCAGCCTTAAGAAACAAGGTGTAAGCATCAATTCACAAAAGAAGTAATCTCGGGGCACTGAACAGACAATTATTTTTAATGTCATGCTGCGATCTACCAGTACTACCTCAGAGATCTACCAGTAGATCGCGATCTGCCTAATGAGCACCCCTGCTCTAGACCTTTTAACAGTTTATTTACCTCATTGACTGAGAACGGTGACAATAAAAAAGTGTGATTAACTGAGGATTTGATTTGTAGAAGTTTGATTATTAGATGAAGTGGCTGATTTTCCATTTGTAACTGTGTCAAATAATGAACTAGAAGCAACAAAATGTTTGATGAAACAGTTCAGGATCTCGTGCTTATTTGACACAGGAACAGAGTCAACAAGAAATTGTGATGGAAGGTCAGATGATTGGGGGGTGCCTGAGAGAGATTTGATGGTTTTTCAAAATCTTTTAGGATCATTTAGATTTTTGCAGCTCTGAGATAAATAGTTTTGCATCTTTTATGGAAGTTGTACATTTATTCCTCAGCTGTTTACATAATTGTTGAATGAAATTAACATTTGATCAATTTGATTAATTTATTGTAAAAGATTACTAATAATTGGTACCACAGATCCAGTTGGGCTGGTTGTTGCCCTCTTTGGACGCCATCTTGACTCCTCCATGACGTCACAGATGGAGGCAGTGGGCGGGGCAGGAAATGGACCTCCAGTGGTCTGATTTAACATTATTCATTCATTCATTCAACCTTTATTTAGTCATTATGGATAAACTTAATGCATAACTGTTAAAAATAAAAACTTTTTCTCATAGGTTTCAAGTAGTTGTCAAACTGGATACAAACATTTTCAAATTTATTCAAAACGTTTTTATATTCATTACTGTTTTTAATGTGTAATATTTGAAGACGAAAATAAACAGTTCTGTGACCGTTATCCTTAGAATGAACTAAAATGTCTGAAAGATTCTTGAAATCAGAGCCAAATTTGGGAAAAAAGTTAGATCTGCCGGGGGACTGGATCTTTGGGATGAACCAGTCCAAAGATCCAGTCCCCCGGCACAAACAGAGTAATGTGTATGCTGTTCAGTGTCAGGAGGGTGATCAGTCTTACATCGGGGAAACTAAACAGCCACTGGCCAAAAGGATGGACCAGCACAGAAGATCAACATCATCAGGTCAGGACTCTGTGGTCTACACTCATCTCCAGGTCAGAGGTCACTCTTTCAGGGATGAAGATGTTCACATCCTTGATAGAGAGGAACGATGGTTTGAGAGAGGAGTAAAGGAGGCCATCTTTGTGAAAAGAAACCGTCCATCATTAAACAGAGGTGGAGGCCTCCGGGTTCAACTGTCCCCCTCTTACAATGCTGTTATTGCTAGTATCACTCAGCCCTCTGTGAATAGCAAACAACCATCAGGGTGCTAACGATCCATCGTTAGGCTGATGGTCCTCCTTGATCATGTGAGCAGCTGGTTTCAGCTGTCATCAGCCAACTGGTTGATCCACTGTGAGAAGGTGCTATTTATAAGACTGAGCTGAATACAGCAGCTCAGACTGAGGAAGTCTTTCAGACGAAAGACGAAACGTTTCTACAATTTTTTGTTTTGTTTTGTTTTTTAAATGTCCAGAGGACCAGACTTAGCTTTTTTAGATTTTTCTACCTGGATTAGTGAGCAGCATCAGGGTAATAATAATAATAATTATTATTATGAAAACATATTGAGGGTTCTGCAGAGTGGAGGAATGCTCTCATGGAAAATCCTGAAAACAAAGAAACTACTTCTGCTTGAACATACAAATCTCTGGGGGAAGAAGAGGAGGAGGGGGAGGAAGAGGAAGGAGAGGGGG
>JBBPBX010027767.1:9846-25652 GCA_038048925.1 Garcialebias charrua
AAAGTTTTAAGTGAAACATGTGAGTTGCTTCATTGCCATTCAAATTCATCTTGGGAGTAATTCGAATGTCTCTTCTTGTATTTCCACCTCTCTCCGTTTGCTATCTGGGAAATCAATGTCTTGATGGATAACAAGCGTGGCACATCTCACCTTCCTCTTTGGAGAAAGGTGACAGAATCACTCCCAGTGCTGCCATTTTCATCTCCAACACACACCGACACACATCAAGGTGTGGTCGGGGCACTTCCACAACATAGCTCCAATCTATACGAGCCCAGAGCCTTTGGTGACCTTGAGACACTTCACTCACGTTGGCCTTGCCAGCAGCAGTGGGTCTCTGTGTGTTTGCAGGTTCAGATATTTTTATTTCATATAAGAACATGTGAAGTAACCTCTCCTAAACTCCCTGGCATAAACCTCATCTAGCTGATCGTCAATCCCTTCATCTGGTTTTAGGAAGTCAAACACTTGAACAAGGTCTCCCCCACTCGAACTCCCCTCTCCACCCCTTCTCCTTCCTCTCCCAGGCCCGCAGGGACATTAGCATTATCGATGAGCTCACCCCCTCACCTCAGACACAGGCTCTTAAAAGAGAATAATTTCATGCAAATGAGATATTGATGAGCTAATGATTAATTGGCTGCCAGACTGTGTTAATATGCAATAGCTGTCGTGTAATATGCATTTCTAATGACTCTGTCTCAGTGTGTTCAAACAAATGGGCAACTTTGATCATTGGGGTACTCAGAGGCTTTCCAGCATGTTAGCTCAGGGATAAAGCTTTGCTTGAAGGGTTTATGCAAACTATCATGGGAAATCATCATGCAATCACAGGGAAAGGGAAAGTTTTTCTCTTAATGCGTGCGAGCATTTTAGCTTTAATTTTATTAAAACTTCAAATGATAGATGTAAATAGTATAACTACAATGTTGCTTAACATTGCTCTTACAAAATAATTATTAGTGCTGCATAAAGCTAAGAGTGGAGCAATGAGGTTTTTCTTGTCCTTTGTGTGTGTGTGTTCATTTGTCTGCACAGTCAGCAAAATACTGTATCTTGTGAATCACAAACACGGATTTCAATGAAACTTTCTGAAAGTAATGATCAAGATAACATCTACAGCTGATTAACTTTTAGAGTTAACTTGATTCAAGATGGCCACCAAAGCAAACACAAAAATGGATATACCGTATATTTTCCGGAGTATATAGGCCCCAGTATAGCTGTGCGTTGGGCCGAACGCCGCTCGACGCCGTGCGAACGCCGCGCGAACGCCGCGGCACAAGCCTTTGAAAGCGGGCGTGAACGCGCCAAGCTCAAATTTTACGACCGCTTACGCGCGCGTTGTCTCACAATAAACTGCCCGGCGCCAGACTGTTTTGTATGAGACACAAATGTATTAAATTCCCCTTCTTCATCGCTGATCTGGACTTTTCTTTTGTTTTTTTGCCAAAAGTCAAGTGATCGCTTCCTCCTACCTTAGAAGAGAAATGAATGAATTTGTCACGATTGAGTGAATTAAACTCGGGTTCAACGTGGCTGCGGGAGGTTCTAAATATTTCCTGGTGTTCTGGTGTGCTGGACCAGCGCTCCCTGTTTTTATTTTTATTTTTAGAACTTTTTATTAACATATAAACACAGAAAACCGCTGCGCAGCCCGTGACTTTTTTCCCCCACCCGACCTGTCAATTCAGTAGGCGTGTCAACAAACGACCAATCAGCAACCTCAATTTGTCCCGTAGGTAAACGCTCTGCATGCAGCTGCTCAAATGACGTCAAGAATTTGGAGCGAAAACGCTGGAGCCTCATGCTGAGCTATACTGTGAACTGCCTGCGCATAGCACGCGCGCGTCGAGTGGCGTTCGGCCCAAAGCAGTGCTATACTGGAGGCTTAAGTTGCATCAGTCAAAAAAAAGCATCACGAAGAAAAAAAAACTTTTATAAGTCGCTTTGGCATATAAGTCAGATTTATTATGCATTTATTTAATAGTCAAAACAGCTTCATTTAACCTGGGCAGTGTGACATAATCCATCCATCTATCATCCATCCATCCATCCATCCATCCATCCATCCATCAATCCATTGTGGCCGGAGGTGCTAGCTTTCCAGCGTTCTTCCACCTACACCAGCTGAGTGAAGCGAGTGTGCATGAGAGGATTTGCTGTTGCAGTTCTTAGAAATTTTAAGCATTAGTCAAAAATTACATTATGAATATGGGGAAAAAACGTACATGTATATGAGTGACTTCAGCGTATAAGTCACAAGACTGACAAGTGTGTGTAAAAAAAAAGTGACTTATACGTCAGAAAATACATCAACACAGTGGATATTACAGCTGATGATTTAAGAGTTTGTGTCATGTAACACAAAGATATAAGGCTTAAAGCTGTACTGATGCAGAATTTTATACAAAATAAATTTAAATAAAAATCAGAAAAACACAAATTTTCTGCATATTTATTTTTATATAAATTAAGGCTTTCCTCACATTGACTGGTTTCTGTGTCCGAGTATTTGGGTTCTTGTGTTCAGCACTAGAATCAGCAATCATGTCAGATTGTAAGAGCATTGCATAGACAGGCTGAAAGTCCACTTTTATTAAAAAAAATATTTTGAAAAGCAAACAATTAAGAAGTCTCTCTGGTAATTAATCAGAACTGTAGCTAATTGTTGGAAATGCAGATTATTCATCGTGTGTTTTTCTCTCTTTGTTTGCTCTTGTTCACAAGATCTCACTTATGCATATGCTGATATTACAAACTAACTTATGCTAAAATTGTTGTGTAAATACACCAAACAGATGCATTAATTATTCTGTTGCCTCAATACATAGGATTGTTGTTCTTAAAACAGATTAAATTGAAATGTAACAGTTGTGAATTACTCCGAGTGTAAAATAAAGTTCAAGGTTTGACAGCATGGAAGTTTTTCTGGATGTGTGAGTTTAGATTTTTTAGCTTTCCTATAACAAGTGGCGTGATGGTTGCTGGGCAAAATTATGCCAGGTCAATTTAGGGCAACTCTCACTGTGTGTGTGCCTGAATGTATGTTTGTGACCATGAGTGGGTCTAATCAGACTGACTGCAGTCACGCTCGGGGGCATGGATCTATCCAATTACCATTCAGCCGTCTCACCTGTCCGCCCTTTCTGTTTGTCTAACAACAGCACGTAAACGAGTCTCCAACTGAATTCACAGTCCACCAGGATTCAGGATTTAGTAATGTGGTTGATTTTGGACCTATATGAGTGGTGAGAGAGGACTCAACGGGCAACGGGGCAGGGAGACGTGGTCAGACCTGTCAGATGAGATAGGCCTGCTGACATCTGCAAGTGTGTGTGTTTGTGTGTACAGAATAGTACTGTACTTGATGGATGCCACTCAGACAGCTAATCCGCCATCAGTGGAGTGACAACCGTTCTGTTGCCCTGTCCTGCTTATTTAATCCTAAACTGTCCAATGAATGCTCCCACATCATTATCTGTAAACAATTCAGAACTTTACCCCCAAAGAGTGTGTGGGAAGCTGCACAAATACACATTGTTATAATGGCTCGCATTGTGTTAGGATTTTTGTTTGGACAGAGGGATTAAGCTGCTGATGGGGATGTGTGCATCAGCGTGTGAGATCTGCGCATTCACTTGCCCTTGTAAATAATTTGGAGTCTAAAGGTGAACAGAACCTCCACGACCAAAACTAACAACTCCGATACAAACTACATGCAGTGGAGTTAGAGACATTACAAGTGATGACGAAAACAACATAAATGCTTCAGTACACTTATGTACAGGTGGTCCCCGACTTACGAGCGAGTTCCGTTTGTACGAGGTGCTTGTAACTGTTATGTACCCCAGAGTTTTTAATGTGTTTAAAAACAACAGTCTATCAGCTGACTGTTCCCTCCTGTTTTTTTTTTTTTTGCTGCTGTAGTCTGCTACAGCCTGCTGGTTCAGGAAGAACTCACTTTTTTTACTCAGCCAAGTCCTTAATCAGGCTTAATTGGGCAGCACAGGTGTTCACCTGCAGCTCCTGCCTTTATATTTCACAGGCAGTGCCTTGAGCAGTGTGGAGACTTGATGGAGCAGGATCTGGCTTGCTGATCAAGTGTGGGAGCTGGACTTGTGGAACAAGTTCTTGTTGAAGACACTTTAAAGGTACAGCAACCCCTCGAGTTACGTCAGGGATAGGGACCTACGTGTGTGACTTAGGTCGATTTTGTCGTACCTCGCGGACCAAAAACACATGCCTATCGTAGGTCCGCGTTTCTGACATAGGTCGCGGTTATACCGCTAACGGAGCGCCGCACACATATTTAATGGCATGAGACTGAACAAGCAGACATACTAAGGCCATAAACACGCACAGAACTGCACAATAAATAAAAAATATAATGTCTTACTTTGAGCCGGTGGCCCCGACTGCCAGGCGGACATTTGCGGCGAGCTCCCGGCCGCAGATGGATCCTCCGCGGCATGTCGGCTCGGTGTCTTCGCCTGTGTTAGCTGCTTTGTTAGCTGCTGTCGTTAGCATGTCGGGCGGCGTTGTGGCCGCCGATCGCGGGGCGATCCGCGGCTGCTCCTCCGGACCTGAGACGTCCACAGAGTTGACCGAGTGTTTCCAGCTCATTTATCCGTATGAGGCAACCCTGATCGGGCACACGGAGCCAGCTGACAGTAGCCTCCGGAGCTCCATTGCAGTACAGTTGTAAAATGGCGACCGGAAGTGGCGAGCGGAAACCGGAAGTTGCGTAAATACGATTAATTTCTTATCAAAACGTAAAATTAATAATTATACTTTATTTATAAAGCCATTTAAAACAACCACAGCTGCAACAAAGTGCTATACACATGAAATTAATAACTTTTAAACACAAAAAAAAAAAAAAAAAAAAATTTTTTTTTTTTTTTTAATCATATTTTTATTAAATATGATAAAATCGTAAGTCTGAGTTGCCGTAGGTCGCAGGTGTCGTACCTCGAGGGTTACCTGTAATTAACCAAGTGTTGAGAGACAGTTTTAGAACTGTCTGATATGCTAACACAGAGAGACCTCCACCCTCTCTAGTTGTTAGTGTGTGTACTCCAGGGGGAGTAGTAGTTGAGCTGTTTAGAGCTCTAAAATGACTTTGGCTGCCTAAAGCAGAGTGTTGTGTGGGTTGAGGCACCTTAAATGCTAGCAATGATTTAGTTTTGAACTTAAGAGGATTGTGGTCGTGTTTGAGCCTAGGAGGCTTAATTGAGTGACACTGAGGCCAGTGTTTGTTCAGCTGTCCTGAAGGAGGACAACTGTGGTCCACTGTGAGGAGGACTGTTAATTGCTTTTTTCTCTTTTTGTATATTTATTTGTACTTTTGATAGGTGAGGTTTGGTAGCCTAGTTTTCGTATTTATTTCGTATTTTTACTTTTGGTAAGTGAGGGCCTCATTGGTTATAGGTAGATTGTCACCTGGGGAAGCACTACGGCCCTATATTGGGGTTGGGTTTGCCTGGGTGGCGTTTTCTTATGTTTGGCCAGACTCACCTATCCATCTTTCCTTTGTACTTTCTTTCTTTAGTTTTTTTTAGGGCGCTGTTCCAGGAGAAGACGCTCCAGGCCTGGTGGGAGAAGCCAGAAGGGACCTCACCAGCTTGGTCACCCTTAGTTTTAGTTAATAAAATTTCTGTTAAAACTTCTTCTGTGTTCAGTGTCCATGAATATGTTTTGACTGTTTTTCGGTCGTAACATATTTAATGGGGGCTCGTCCGGGATTTTGAACAAGACAGGAGCTAGTTTGTTAACCTTTTGGAAGAAGCAGTATTTGATGGGGGCTCACATATGAGCTAGTGTTTTGGTAGAGGTGAATTGCTGTGGTGGTGGCTGTTTTGTGGTTGTGTTTTTGCTCATAGTTGGGTTGAATCAGCTCAGGGAAGCTGCTGATTTGTTGAGCGCTTACAGCTGTCTGTTTGAAATTGATCGTAGCACACAGTGTTCAATTACAGTCCAGCTGTTTTGATATTGTAATCAGTAACTGTTTGTGAACTTGGAGTTCCATTTAGACAGTTTTGTAGAGGATACTACAGTTGAGGCTCTAGCTAATTGTACAAAGGAGCAGTTGTTTTTTGTGGCGGAGCGTTTTGAGATCAGTGTAGATAAACGTACTAGAAAGGAGGCAATAGAAAATGAACTGGTCGCAGAGTTAGCTCGTATTGGGGTTTTTTCTGCTGAAAGGGTTTCAGAAAGTCCTGTGAGGACTCCAGCATCTTATACTGTAGATAAAGAGGTGCGTTTGAAAGAGCTTGAACTGGAAATATGTCGGATGGAGGCTGAGACCAGAAAAGCAGAGCTTGAAAAAGAAGCTGCAGTAGCTGCTGAGAAAGCTGCTGAGAGAGCTGCTGAAGCCACGGTTAGAGCCGCTGAGTTGGCTCAACAAACTGCTCTAAGGGAGAAAGAAATGTTACTTGAAAAGGAGCAAAGAAAAATGGAGTGGGATGCTAAAATACGCATGAAGGAGCTAGAACTAGGAGCTAATCCTTCTCAACCAACTGCACCTACTTTTGATGTGAGTAACAATTTATCATTTGTACCTTCATTCAATGAGAGTGACGTAGACAAATTTTTTGTCTTGTTTGAGAAAAAAGCATACACTTTTAAGTGGCCTGAACATGTTTGGCCATTGCTGTTACAATGTAAATTAACTGGGAAAGCTCAAGATGCCTATGCGTCTCTTTCGATAGATGATAGTAATGATTACACAAAAGTAAAAGAAGCTATTTTGCGGGCATATGAGTTAGTCCCTGAAGCATACAGGCAAAAGTTCCGAAAGTTAAAGAAACTCGAGAATCAGACTTATGCTGACTATATGAGGGAAAAAGAAATCCTCCTTAATCGTTGGTGTGCAGCTAGTTCTGTAACTAATTATGAACAGTTTAAACACTTGGTATTAATAGAAGATTTTAAGAACTGTTTACCAGATCGAGTAACTACTTATCTGAATGAACATAGAGTGTTGGAAGCTTCTAAAGCTGCTGTTCTAGTAGATGAGTATATGTTGACCCATAAGCTCAGTTTTGAATGTCCTAAATATGAGAAACCTGCTGTTCCTGATAAAACTAAAACAAACGGTTTTGAGTCTCCTCGATTTTTCAGACCCAGAGGTAACGGAAAGTTGAGAGGACCTGCTGCGTCTCACAGGGAGAGTGGTGCGTTTGTTGGGCGTAGGGAAAGTAGAGCATCGTTTGGACGTGGAACNTATTGCTTAAAAGTATAGTTTGCTCTATAATGACTGGGGTGTTCAAGGATTAAGCTAGGGCCACCATTGGGCACCCCCTGGTTCCACCACTGCACCTGGTGCTTCGCTCTGCACTGCCTCGGTCAAGCAACAAAACGTAAAATCCTCCCTCTGTTCTTCTCCACAGTGTCACTCTTACCCACTTGAACATCTTGCACCAAAAACATTAAGGTTCACTCACAGTCCCTGTTCAACTCCAGTTCAGGAAAAGACTTGAGAAAAACTCATCTGAAAAACTATACCAACCTTCACCATTCAAATCCTTCAGCGACAAGGAACATCGGTGCACTGCTTGCTTTCACTCGTTTTTTTGTCAGTCGGGTACATTTTTCTCCTGACCTAAATTCACTGACACTGACGTGTTGCCGTCTTTGATTCACTGTGTTGGTGCGGCAGCTGGCAGTCTTTACTACCAACACTGTTACAGTTGGACACATGCAGCCGAATAACAAGTTCACACAAATGTGTCTGATGTCGGCCAACACAAAGGAGCCCGGCACTGGGATTTAGTAGCTGGCAGCTCAGCTCAGTCAATGTAAAGAATTCATTTCTTCCCTTCTGTCCTTCAGTCTCTTTTTTTTGTATTTTTATCCCAGAGCAATATTTCCTGTTGTATGAGTTGACATTCAGGCTGCCTTCCATCATGCATGGCACATGCCTCTGTCTCTGCTGGAGTCACTCTGCATTAGTCTCCTTGTCTGCATTTCTTTATCGGTGTCTCCCATAATATCCACCATACACACCTCATCTGACACACACACACCAACTCTGTTTTTCCTGGGGTTCTCAGAAATGTCCTTTCTGCTGAGGTAGTGGTGCCATGTGCACAGCCTGAGAAAGACTGAAGATTTTAACCAGATACGTCACAACTACTGGGGATGGGGAGGAGGAGGGAGGGATGAAGGGGAGAAGAAGAGGAGAGCAAACGATGAACAGAGACAGGGAGGGAAAAAGCGAGCGGGCGGGATAGAGAGAAAGTACAGAGGGTTATATTGACTCAGAGCTGGTCTACATGCTCCACAGACTGTGAGAGACAGAGGATGTGAGAGCAGGCAAGATGGAGAGTTGGCACAGATGAAGACTGTCCCTGGGTAGGTGGAGAGCTGTATGCACGAGTGTGTGCGTGTGTGAAATGTGTCCACACGTGTTTGAGCATCTTTGAGAGGGAAGGATTGACCTGAGTAAGTTTACAGGCAACATGCATGTGGACGGATGCGAGCTGAGGATCTGGGTGCCGTTATGTAAAATGGACTGAATGGGAACAGGCAGTTTGGGCTCTTTGTGTTGTTGTTCACGTGTGTGTTATTGTGCCAAAGAAAAGTGTAGTTGGAAAAGGTGAGTCATGTCACGTCATGTGTTTGTATCCATTTATTGGAACATGTGCAGCAAAGACATCGTGTTTAGTTTTGAAGACAGGTAGCAGAGATGCATGTTGAAAACCAAGTTTAACTCTGAATATGTGACTGTTTGGCTCTGATGCCAATCTTTGCTTGGCTTGGAAGAAATCAGAAAAACTTGACAAAACTACAACCAGTTCATGCATGTGGGAACTGACAGAAACACAATCATTTAAAACACAAAAAATGAGGTAGTATTTTCAGCCTTGCTAGTGTGAAGTATGACTTATTATTGTAACTCTGTAATACGTGTAAATGCAGGGAACATACAGCGTACTACACTTTGATGTAATGGTTAGTATAGTTGCCTCAAAGGGGAAGGTTCTCGTGTGTAAAGTACGGAAAAAGAGCGCTAATGTTGTTTCCAGAAATGCACAAAAGAAGTTTGTTCAGCTGATTGTTCAGAGAGTGATATGAACTCTCTGAATGTAAATCTTCCATCAAAGCCTTTTCAAACGGGACATTGTGTGATAAAATGATACGTGTCAAAATAAGTCGTCATGAGGCTGGACATTATACAGTAATTGCAGTACTGGGAATCTGCATTTCAAGCAAACAGTACAATTCTAGAATTATTAGCTATAATTTATTGAATGGAGACACGAACAGGGGGGAGAAAGAAACAACTAATGATGTCATTTACTGTTTATTTTGATTTTTACTCATACACTGCTAATTATTTAAGACAAATTAACTCTTTCTTACATTGATAAGAAAAAAGAACATGTGTTAATGGAATGTACATTTCCTGCTGTGTCTTTCATGGCAAAGTTGGTAACAAAGAAATGTCTTTGTTCAGCAGTCAGAGAACGTGTTGGGGACGACTCTCAACTACCACCATATTATCTGAATATCTAAACAATTGACTAAGTTATTGTCATTTTATATTTGCAAAGACATGGGGGTTGAATTGGGTTGATTGGTTGTAAATGGACACCCATTGATTACTTTCATATTAATCCAGTGGTTTGTGGGATATTTTGCTAACAGACAGACAAGTATGGTCAACAAACTGTTTCTTATAAGTACTGAGCTGAACTAAGACATCAAAACATGAGTCTGAACACAATTTGTCACATTCATCAAAACAGTTTACTCCAACTGGTTATTTCTGATATTTGTTGTTGTTGTTGGGCGGCCGTGGCGTAGTGGTAATGACAGTCGTCCCCCGATCGGAAGGTTGGAGGTTCGAATCCCAGTTCCCCACACCATGTGTCATTGTGTCCCTGGGCATGACACTTAACCCCGAGTTGTTCCCGGTAGGACTGAAAAGCGCCTTGCATGGCAGTCTGCCGCTACCAGTGTATGAATGTGTGTATGAAAGGGTGGATGGTTGGTATTGTAAAGCGCTTTGGGGCCCCTCATAGGGGGCTAGAAAGCGCTTTATAAATAAGCTCCATTTACCATACAGTATTGTTCATATTTCTTATATTTATTTTTTAAAACGAGTGCTTTTACATGACAAAGACTTAGCTTACCATGAATCCCTCTGATGGAGCAGAAATTATGGGCACGCTGTGGCTCTGCGGGTCAGAGATACCTGTGTTGGTCTCATTTCACCTGTCTGGTGGATTAACGTGGACAGGTGGACGCATGTTCTGACAGAATAGGTGTTCCTTTTCAGTTTGGTCTCTCGGTGCAACATACTTGCTATGGGAATTGCGCCCCCGCGCGATTACCTGAAGGAATACAATCAGGCCTTTTACGGCAGGGGGCGTCACCCCGCGTCAGAGGTACCGCCTTTCAGGTACTTAAGCGACTGATGCCCCTCCATCTTTCTCTTTTTTGCCCTTCACCTCGCTGAAACACCTGAACATCGCGGGACCTCTCTGTTGTCGCGTCGCTTGATTGAGGTGAGCTTGCTCCCTACACTGAGCGTACAGAGACAATTTTCCTGCGTACTGCTGGGCTGGCGAAAGCTAGTCCAGCATTTTTCTACTTACCACGAAGCTTTTCTTCTCTCCCGCAGCTTCGCTCGACGACGCTAACTGCGTCACAACCTTCTGCTAATCTACTAGCAGTCTACTAGCGATAGCAAGACGACGGAGAAGACGGCTTGAACAAAAGGAAAAACTAGGACTCTTCTCGTCTCCGGACATGGCTCCCGAGAAGGGAAAGCGGAGGACAAGGAAGAAGAAAACCAGGACGACGAGTCCTCGCTCGCGCCCATGCCCCAGCAGTTGCGGCTACTCCCTTTCGGCGATGGACACCCACGAGGCCTGTCCTGTCTGCCTAGGGATCCTGCACGTGAGGAAGGCGCTGGAATCCCCCGACTCCTGCCCCCACTGTCGTCGAATGACGGCCACAGTGAGGAAACGCCGCGCGGACACGCTGGCCAAGTCCATGGCCAGGACCGCGGCGATGAAGGTTGCACGTCGCACTAACCTACCTACTCCAGAACCGGAGCCTGAAAACGTGGACCTGGAGTGCAGTGGCCGGGTCGAGGAAGACTCCACTTCCTGTCGAAGACTCGACGCCAGAAGTGTCCGACGTAGACGCCGAGTACGGTGACAAGGGAGAAATTGTTCATTCCTCCCAGAACCTGGCGCAGAACCTTCCGGAACCGGACTTGTCGGTACATGCCCTGTTCGACCTGTGCCATAGGGCCGCTGACGCCCTGCAGGTCACGTGGCCGGACCCCACGCCTTGCCAACGGGCTACGAGGCTGGCAGGAAACTACTTCTACGTGAAGCAACCGACAACATCGCAGAAAATGCCAATTTTTCTGGACTTTCTGACGGAACTCAAACGCTCCTGGGCGGAACCCAGGGCTCCCATCATGCTGCCATTGTCCCGACTCTTGGATGTCGCGGGAATGGAGGCTCTGGGCCTTGCCAGCGCACCCCCGATAGAGGAGTCTCTGGCGGCTCACCTGGCCCCCACAGCCGTGGGGATGAAACCAACGCTGCCCAGCAAGGCCTGTCGCGCTTCGGAGAAACAACGCGAGAAGTGCTACAAGGCCCAGGGCCTCGCGGCTCGTGCAATGAATACGTCGAGCATGGTACAGGCCTACCTGGCGGAAAAACTACAGGAGATCCAGGTAACAAAGGATGAGACCGAGGCCATAGGGGAGGCCCGCTGTGCCTCTGACCTCGTGCTCAGCATGATGGGGACAGTAGCTATTTCCTAGGGCAAAGCAATGGCAGAAATAGTTGTCGCCCAGCGCCATCTTTGGCTAACACTGTCGGACCTCCCGGAAAACCAGAGGTCCACCTTCCTACAGCACCCGATCGAGCCGACAGGACTCTTCGGGAGAGCCCTGGAACGTGTCCAGACAAGACTGGAACAAGCACGCAAACAAGCGGATGCCCTCCGTGAGGGTTTGCCAAGGAAAAAGTTCGCCCCACCAACGGAAAACACACGTGGTCTCCCACGAAAGAGACCCGCTGGGGACTGCGAGGCTTCACAATACCGTCCGAGTGCTGCTTCGGCCTCTTCCTACGGAAACCAGTTCTGGACCTGATGAACCAGGACGAACTGATAAATTCACAGGTTCGCCCGCCCACGAGGTACGGGAACCTAACTCTCTAATCCCAGTCTCTGCTCGTAGACAACCACGAGGAGCTGGTTACATGTGTGCACGCACTAAACATGACTCGCCCACTGTATATGTAAACAAAACAGACACTGTTTCAAACATGTACAAAAATAAAAGTACCAATGCACAGTCTGCCCTGGTTCTTGACTCGAGTCCCATTTTTATAAAACCTAGACCTGACGGTCGAACTATGAATCACAGCAAGATACGCGAGATCCGTCAAAGACGGCCTGATCTCGCAATATCTTCTTTTGGGCCGAGCAACCTGCTCGAAAAAATACGAGAGGGGTCAAAGGTCACCCCCTTCGACCTAAAACACGAGGAACACAACATGCCGGCCAGGCTTAGCGCACATGCGCAGGCTTGGGAGGCGTGCCTACCAAATGATTGGGTCATGACAACAATACGTCATGGGCTCAAGTTGCAGTTCTCAAAGAGACCGCCCCGTTTCTCAGGGGTGTTGCAATCTAAGATCAACCTTGCACGCGCGCACGTGCTGAGGGAGGAAGTTTCAACGATGCTGAAAAAGGGAGTGATTAGTTTGGTCTCAGGACGCAAACTGCGCTCCGGACACTACAGCAAGTACTTCCTGGTGCCCAAAAAGGACCGTTCCTTGAGACCGATTCTGGATCTCAGGACTCTCAATAAAAGAATTAAAACTTTCAAGTTCAGGATGCTTACACTGCGGCAAGTTCTCCAGTCTGTGAGACCAGGAGACTACGCATGTACAGTGGATCTGAAAGATGCCTATTTCCATATAGGCGTGTGGAGGAGACACAGAAAGTTCCTCCGTTTTGCATTCGAAGGTAACACTTATGAATTCAAAGCCTTACCCTTCGGTTTAAAGACTGCTCCATGTACATTCACTAAATGTCTGGATGCAGCCCTGACCCCTCTTATGAATCAAGGACTCAGGGTCTTGAATTACCTGGACGACCTGTTAATTCTGGCTGGAAGCAGAAAGCAGGCGCTGTCACGCTCCCTTAAGGTGATCTCTCACCTGGAGTCTCTCGGTTTTGTCATAAACCTACAGAAGAGCAATCTGACCCCGTCACGGGTTATCGTATTTCTGGTTGTACAGATTGACACTGTCCAATTCAGAGCATGGCTCTCGAAGGAAAGAGTCTCATCCATTCGCCGTTGCCTGGGAAGATTTAAACTGGACCAACGGGTCCCTGTGAAAACCTGCCAACGCCTGTTGGGCCTCTTGGCGGCAGCCATTCCTTGTGTGTCACGTGCATTATTGAAAATGCAAGCCATACAGGTATGGTTTAACCAACAAATACAATCCGCTCTGCCCAAACAAGCGGAAAAGGTTAAAATAGACCCAGAGTGTCTAAAGGCCCTGGAACCTTGGAGAGATCTGTCGGTTTTCACGGAAGGGGTCTCACTGGGAAGGGTGTCGTCCCGTGTAGTCATCACGACAGACGCCTCAAAAACAGGATGGGGAGCGATCTGCAGGAACCAGAATGTCTGCGGCCTTTGGAACAAGCAGGAAGCCAAATTACATATCAACTTCCTGGAATTACTGGCGTATTCCTGTCATTAAAATACTTCTTCAGTAAAGGTCTGGTTGCCGGACATCATATCCTGGTAAAATCAGATAACAGGACCACGGTGTCTTTCATCAACAGAGAAGGAGGGACGAGATCCCGGGCCCTCCTTGATCTGACACGGAGGATGCTTACGTGGTGTGCTCCAAGAGTTCTGTCACTTAGGGCAACTCATGTCCCTGGTGATCTGAATTATGGAGCGGATGCCCTTTCAAGAGGGCCTCTGTTGGCATCGGAATGGAGCCTGAACCCACGGATCGTGGAACAGGTATGGTCACGTTTCGGCAGAGCCTCTGTGGACTTGTTCGCCTGCAGAGCTAGCTCACACTGTGACCTCTATTTCTCCCTGAAGGAGACAGATGCTCCGTTGGGAATAGATGCTCTGGCACATGATTGGCCAGCAGGGGTGCTCTACTATGCTTTCCCACCTGTCCCTCTGATCGGGGCGACATTGGAACGGGTAAGGCGGGGAGCCCTCTCCTTGATCCTCATAGCTCCCAGATGGCCACAGAAACCGTGGTTCCCAGAGTTGAGCTCAATGTTGTCAGGGACACCATGGCAATTGGCTCCTCATAGGGACCTACTGACTCAGGCACGTGGACAACTACATCCACGTCCAGGGTTGTGGCAACTCTCAGCCTGGCCTCTGAAAGGTACTGGCTGAAAGCCTAAGGCTTTGGTTGCTTTGTCCTGACACAAGCAGCAATAACATTCACAAGGATTTCCCTTGATGTTTATTTTTTTCTGCCTGGGAGACGTCTAATGGAAAGGTTTCCCCTCTCCTTGTCTGATCTCCTACATCAGGATGGGCTCCACTTGTCAGTCGAGCGTGAAAACAACAACAAAGGAGGAAAACATTGCTCCTCCTGCCCAAAAAGGGAAACAGGAGTCGATGAGTACTCAAACTACTGGAGCACGCTTGGGCTGTTTCTAGTTAGTGTTATATATATTAATGGTCATGTGAGACATCATGTGAATGTCTCTCACATTTGGCCTTTTTTCCTCTTGGCATCTGCTCTCTGCATTCCTTGTAGTAAGCAGCTAAGAGATGCCCGTCCCTTAGGATGGAGGTTCTCACATGCATTTTGCTGAGCATTTCAAGGGCGTGAATGAATTACGTTCCCATAGCAAGTATGTTGCACCGAGAGACCGAACTGAAAGGGAACTGAAAGTTATGCACCATAACTCATGTTCCCTGAAGGAAGGGAACGAGGTGCAACATAGCTGGCCCTTTTCAATGCTGGAAGCTCGGTGAAGTGCAATTTCTGAGAAAGATGGAGGGGCGTCAGTCGCTTAAGTACCTGAAAGGCGGTACCTCTGACGCGGGGTGACGCCCCCTGCCGTAAAAGGCGTGATTGTATTCCTTCAGGTAATTGCGCGGGGGCGCAATTCCCATAGCAAGTATGTTGCACCTCGTTCCCTTCCTTCAGGGAACATGAGTTATGGTGCATAACTTTCAGTTTCTCTGTTGTGGCCAGACTCTGCACTGTGATGCCTTCCTAAAGAAACTGCAACAATGACAGAAACATATACAGGATTATTTTGTTTTTTGACAGGTGCACCCCTGCATAACGACGGTAGTCAAAAAACTTGCAGTTTGTTCAAAAAAAAACTGCATTATTATGTGCTTTATGCTAATATGTCCATTTTCTTATCCACATTTTGTTGATTTTTAAGAACAAAATACAAACCGGATTCCAAAAAAGTTGGGACACTAAACAAATTGTGAATAAAAACTGAATGCAATGATGTGGAGGTGCCAACATCTAATATTTTATTCAGAATAGAACACTAATCTCAAAGTTCTCTATCTAAGAGAGCCAGCTGACTGTGTTGAATCTTCGCTTAGTCTCCCATCCTGAGGAAGCACAATGGCAATAATGGAAAGTAAAAAATAAAAACAGTACACACACACACACACACACACACATATCTATCTATCTATCTATCTATCTATCTATCTATCTATCTATCTATCTATCTATCTATCTATCTATCTATCTATCTATCTATCTATCTATCTATCTATCTATCTATCTATCTATCTATAT
>JBBPBX010027767.1:25720-37072 GCA_038048925.1 Garcialebias charrua
ATATATATACAAACTTGTAGTATTAAAAAGAAAAACTACAATAAAACATTTAATATTTTGTACAAAGTAAAATCATGTTGTTGTCATCACCTTCTTGGTAGTTCTTATGAAATTAATATCATAACACTGGAGAATAGATATATTTTTTTAAAACCTCATTACCTGTTTTCACCATAATTTCTTTATTAGCATGCAGGGCAACTTGTCCTTTTCTGAGTTTTTCAATTAGAGGCAGATTAATCTGCAATAAACACCAGATTTGAACTGAGCTTTCACCCAACCTTTTTTCAAATGTACAAGACTTAGACCCTGATGCATGCTCAATAATCCAGGCAGAAAAAAAAAAAAAAAAGCTAAGTCTGGTGCTCGGACTTTGTTTTGTTTTTTGAATGTCCAGAGGACCAGACTTAGCTTTTTATTTTATTTTTTTTAGATACAAGACTTAGAGCTCCAAAGAGGCTAATAATTGAGACCAGGTAACCAGACCAGGTAACACCTGCAAAACCTAAATACAATTAGGTAACAGTTATAAATTGTGCTAACACCTGCCAGGGCTACATGTGGTGAAGGTGAAGGTGTCACAATGTGGCCACCTGGAATTTCTGAAAATATAAATAGTAGGTGGATGTTTGTGGAGAAAAGTGGGACTGTTCCCAGTAGCTAGAGGAGCAGATTGTTAGCAAATAACAGCTGATGTACTGAGATGAAAATGCAGCTGGGTTTGGATCATACCATACCATACCATACCATTTTATTTATAAAGCACTTTAAACAGGAACAAGTCCACACCAAAGTGCTGGACAAACAAACACGCAACAGGCAACACAGACAATGAAGTACAACACGAAAAACATAAAAACATTGCAGATCATAAATCAAACGATCCAATACAAATCAGCTGGCATTGAAAGCGATGGAGTAGTAGTGAGTTTTTAACCGGGATTTGAAAACCGAGAGGGAGGGGGCCTGTTTGATGAGCAGCGGTAACTCGTTCCAGAGTCTTGGGCCTGCTACAGAGAACGCCCTGTCACCTCTGCGCTTAAGGCGAGTTTCTGGAACTATTAAGAGTACCTGATCCTCTGACCTCAAAGCACGTGGAGGGACATATGGGTGTATCAGATCCGAGAGATAGGCGGGGGCGAGACTGTTCAGCGATTTGTAGACATACATGAGAATTTTGAATTGGATTCGAAGATGAACCGGTAGCCAGTGAAGGGAGGCCAAGACTGGTGTAATGTGCTCTCTTTTGCGTGTGCTGGTTAAAAATCGGGCAGCTGCGTTCTGAACCAGTTGTAATCGTGCAATGGTGGCTTGACTGACGCCAAACAGAAGTGAATTGCAGTAATCAAGCCTAGATCATACCTACTGGATTGACCAGACTTCATAGTCTCTTAGTTTTATTGTTGCCCACTGCCCAAGACAAAGGCAGAGAGATACTGTTTTTTACTGTTGTATATCACAAATCACTGAATCAATTTAAATTTATTGTTCAGAAATTAATTATTGGATTTTTATCAAGTATCAACTAACAGATAAGGTCAGGCATGAATCCCCGTGGACTATGATGTTTGCAGATGACGTGATCTGTAGTGAGAACAGGGAACAGGTGGAAGAAAACTCGGAGAGGTGGAGGTATGCACTTGAAAGAAGAGGAATGAAAGTCAGTCGTAATAAGACAGAGTACATGTGTGTGAATGAGCGGGAGGCCGGTGAAACAGTGAGGCTACAAGGAGCAGAGGTCACAAAGGTGCAGGACTTCAAGTACTTGGGGTCCACTGTCCAGGAAAATAAAGAGTGTGTCAAGTCTTTACTCCAACCAGTGCTGATCTGACTTGAAAGATCCAGGAAGAAGGTAGACGTAGGCTCAACTCACTTCATCAACTTTATTAATTTCTCTCACAGATGGTTCTACAGCAGTAGCAGCAGAATCAGTAGAATGAATAGTATGAATAGGATGAATAGGTTGAAAACCTTAGGAAAAAAAACAGATCAACAGCTTAGCTTCCAATGTTCTCAATCACTTAAACCATATAAATACATACAAAATTCATATTTTAACTTGTGTAAACACATATTCTGACAAACAAGGAAGTAACCATTTTAAAGCATTTAACCATTTACTATATTATTTTTGACCATTTCTTGATAATTCTTCTAAATGTTCTAATAAATGTTACTGTAATACTTTATTGTCATTTGTTATCTTAATTGTATCTTACCTAATTACATCAAATAAATAATTACAAACAATTGTTTTTAGCCAATAAATCCAGCCCAACAAAGCCAACAAAAGATGCCTAAATCACTGGGATTTTTTTAATCTAACAGAAAATGAGTTCAAATGAGGTGCAATTAAAAAGTCAAAACTGTCATTTGACACAACAGAGTGTTCATTCATTCAACCTTTATTTATACAGGCTAGCCTCGTTGAGTCACGGGGACTCATTTACAAGAGGGACCTGTCTCACTCACACCAAACAACCATCCACTCTCACACTCACACCTAGGGTCAATTTAGAGTCACCAATCAGCCTAACAAGCATGTTTTTTGGTCTGTGGGAGGAAACCGGAGTACCCGGAGGAAACCCACGCATGCACGGGGAGAACATGCAAACTCCACCCAGAAAGGCCCCGGACCGGGATTTGAACCGGCAACCTTCTCGCTGAGAGGCAGCAGCTCTACCAGTTGTGTAACCAGTGTTAACCAGTGTGTTAAAAAAAAGGTGAAGAATAGAGTCCAGACAGAATGGAGTGCATGGAGAAAAGTTTCAGGAGTGATTTGTGACAAAAGGGTGTCATCAAAAGTCAAATGAAATATTTACAAGACAATGGTGAGACCAGCTATGTTGTATGGTCTGGGGACAAAGACTTGAACAAAAAGATGAGAGAAAGAATTGGAAGTGGCAGAAATAAAGATGATGAGGTTCTCCTTAGGAGTGACAAGGATGGATAAGATCAAGAATGAGATCATCAGAGGTACAGCACATGTTGAACAACTGGGAGATAAAGTTAGGGAGGACACACTGAGATGGTTTGGACATGTCCAGAGGAGGGACAGTGGGTATATTGGTAGAAGGATGTTAGAAATGCAGCTGCCAGGAAAAAGACACAGAGGAAATACTGTATATGCATGTGGTTAGTGAGGACATGAAGATAGGTGGACTGAGGACAGAGGATGCAGAGGAAAGAGTGAGATGGAGGAGGATGACTCGCTGTGGAGACCCCTGAAGAGGGAAACGCCAAAATAATAATAAGAAGGATGAGTATCAAGTAACATTTGGAGTCAACCCAATTCAGAGTCAGAGTCAGAGTCAGTCAGTCAGAGTGTCATTATTGTCATTTGCACCGCATGTGGTACATGTGATGAAAACGAGATTATGTACACAGGGTCCCAGTTACAGCCAACAACAAATGCAAGAGAAAAACAGTAGCCGTGTTTCCATCAAGGTTTCTAGGTGCGCATTTTGAAGTATCGCAGCAGAAAAGCTTAATGGAAACGGCAAAATCCGTATTTACTTTCTCAAGTTCGCCAAAAAGTTTATACGCTCGCTTGAGGTGGTTTTTGGGATGTTCGGAAATGAGCAGATGCGCACAGCGACAGATGGAAACACATTTGCCGACTCGTGCTGCCGAAGCGAACATTCACGTCACGTGACTGATCAGCTGTTTCCGCTCCGGACAACATGTAACATCGCTAAAACTAGTTGGCATGACAGAATAAATACAACTCGACCGATAGCAACACGTACCTGAAATATTCTCTCCATTTTGACGAGATGTGTGGCCAGGTTCTGTTTTCAACTGCTACTTCCTGTTTACTGTAGACATGCGCAGTGCTCACGTCTGACGTAATGACGCTGACGTCTGACGTAATGACGCTGTGCGTGGCTTGGTAGATGCGCTTCAAGCCAGCAGATGGAAACACTTCTGCTTCGCATTAATTATATTTACATATTTGCAAGATTAAAAAAATTAGCTCAAAAATCGAAATGAAAATGGATGGAAACACAGCTAGTAATAACATCTAGGATTAACTAAGAAAAACATCAACTAGTAATACACTAAGCCCTAATGTAGTAGAAAAACATCATTATAAACAGCAGCACGAACATGAGTCTGTATGAGCAGATGGTCACAGATGAACACAGCAACAAGAAAACAGATCAGCATCAGCATGATGTGATATTTTGCAGTGTTTATTCATATTGATTATTTATTCATGAGTCTAACAGCCTCAGGGTAGAAGCTGTTCCTCAGTCTAGTGGTTCTACATTTGATGCTCCTCAACCTCCGTCCTGAGGGGAGTGGGGCAAAGAGTGAGTGTGCTGGGTGAGTGGGGTCTTTCATGATGCAAGTGGCTCTTTTCCTGCATCTGGAGGTGTAAATGTCTGTGATGGTGGGGAGACTGACTCCAACAGACTTCTGTGCAGCCTTCACCACTCTCTGTAGAGCTTTCCTCTCTGCAACTGTGCAGCCTCCATGCCACACATTGATGCTGGAGCACAGGATGCTCTCCACTGCACACCTGTAGAAGGAGGTGAGGACTGGGCTGCTCAGACCAGCTCGTCTCAGCCGTCTGAGGAAGTAGAGTCTCTGATGACCTTTCTTGATCAGGCTGGTGGTGTTGTTGCTCCAGCTGAGGTTATCATTCATGTGTACACCCAAGTACTTGTAGCTGGAGACCACTTCCACTGCAGATCCACTTATGTTCAGTGGGGTGTGGTTTGTTCCTTCTGAAGTCCACAATCATCTCCTTTGTCTTCTTCACATTCATGTGAAGGTTATTCTCTTTGCACCAGCTCTCCAGGTGTTCCACCTCCTGCCTGTAGCTGGACTCATCATTGTTTGTGATGCATCCCACCACCGCTGTATCATCTGCAAACTTAACAATATGACAGCCTGGATGTGTGGCTGTACAATCATATGTGAGCAATGTGAATTCAATTCACACTTTTTGCCCCACTCTCCCCAGGAAGGAGGTTGAGGAGCATCAAATGTAGAACCACTAGACTGAGGAACAGCTTCTACTCTGAGGCTGTTAGACACATGAATCTCTAACCAGAATAATCACTGTGAAATATCACATCATGTTGCTGCTGATCTGTTTCATGTTGCTGCTTACAAAATCTGTTTCATGTTGCTGTGTTCATTCGTGCCCATCCGCTCACACAGACTCATGTTCGTGCTGCTGTTTGGAGTAATGTTTTCTATGATATTGGTGCTTAGTGTATTTTTAGTTGATGTTTTTCTTAGTTCATACCTTAGATCTTTTTACTGTTCTTCTTTTACATTTTATTGTTGGATGTAACTGGGACCCTGGGTACATAATCTCGTTTCATCACATGTACCACATGCGGTGCGAATGACAAAGATTCTCTGACTCAAAATAGCTGTCACAGCCAGGTAACCTTGGAAAACACACAAATGGCTGCATTTTAGCCAATTTTTCAGACGTTGAGCTAAAACCTGCTGAGGTAGTAGCTGAGTATCGTCCTGAACATTTTGTGAAATGTCTCTGTCTAAAACTTTAGTATCAACTGTTAGGCAACTCTGTTGGCATGTTAACAAAATATTTCATGGACCACAGGACAGACTCCAATAAAACTCTTAGAAGTTATTTATTGTTTATGTACAGATTATAAAATACCCTATGGAGTCAATCTAATTTAAAATGGCTGCCACAGTTACGTGAACACAGGTGTTGCCTTTTGACACCCCTTCCTCTTACTGTGCATGTGAACATCTCAGCAACTGTTCATCTCAGAGGCATGACATTTTTTTGCCATCCATCCATCCATCCTCTTTTACCTGCTTCATCCTTAGGTGTAACTGTGGTGTAGAGGTAGGGAAGCCAATTTGGGACAAGAAAGTCACAGGTTCAACTCCCCATCACATCTATATGTGGTGTCCTTGAGCAAGACACCTAATCCCTAATTGCTCCCCAGGCACCTACATAGCTGCCCACAACCCCACCTGGGTGTATCTCATGTGTGACGGGTTAAATGCAGAGAACTAATTTTGTCATTGTATAAAAACATACATTGATGACAACACATAACACTTGCTTTCTTTTTCGGGTCATGGGGGTTACTGGTGCCCATGTCCAGCCATCACTGTGCGAGAGGTGGGAGACAACACCCTGGACAGGTCTCCAGTCCATCACAGGGACATATAGAGTTAAATGAGTCAACCATTCACTCTCTCACTCTCACCTAGAGACAATTTGGAGTCTAACATGCATGTTTCTAGTCCGTGGGAGGAAACTTGAATGATTTGCAATATACTTTGTATTATTATTGTTGTCTTTCAAATCATGCATTCAAAGTCAAAGTCAACTTTATTGTCAAAACTGCAATATGTACAGGACATACACAGGATTAAAATTGCATTTCTCTCAGTCCCTCGGTGCAACAGTAACCATTTAAACACTAAAACACTGAAACATTTAATAAACATAAGCATAAAATGAAATAATAAAAGTAAAAGTGTAATACTGTCCTGAGTTTTTGCATAGTAGTAGTATGAAAGTATGAAAAAGTTACACCAACACTAAAACACTAAACATTTAATAAACATAAGCATAAAATGAAATAATAAAAAGTGTAATACTGTCCTGAGTTTTTTGCATAGTAGTATAAAAGTATAAAAAGTATATCTATAAAATAAAATGAAAGTTCTGGCATTGACATTTGTAATAGAGTGACAAAGCAGCATATGAAGTTTATGTACACAGTATATGTATGAGGTAGTTGATATTGGTATAGGTAAAGTGGCATATGCAATAAGGCTAGTAAAAAAAATATATATATCAGCAGTAGTGTAGATATAAAAAGTAGTGTGAATGTAAACAGTAGTAATAAATGTAAACAGTATTAATAAATGTAAACAGTGAATGTAAACAGTAGTATGACTATAGGCAGTAATGTAATACAAACATTAGTGCAAATATAAGAAGTAGTGCAAACTGAATGAGCACATGACCGTGAGTTGAGTGAATAACCCGTTTGATGACACAGAGTCCAGTGTTAAAATCTTTGTGTTGTGTGGTAATGTGTGAAAGTTTTTTGTGTTAAGGCAGTACAAGTGGGAGGGGAGGCAGAGCAGGCAGAGTGTTTAGCATCCTGACTGCCTGATGAACAGAGCTGTCTCTCAGTCTGCTGGTTCGAGCCTGGAGACTCCTCAGTCTCCTCCCTGATGGCAGCAGTCTGAAGCAGCTGTGTAGTGGGTGTGTGGGATCACCTGCCATGCAGAGGGCTTTTCCAGTGAGGCGGTTGCTGTGTAAGTCCTGCAGTGAGGGGAAGGAGGTGCCGACAATCTTCTCAGCTGCTCTCACGATGCGCTGGCGGCTCTTGCGGCATGATGCAGTACATGCACCAAACATTCATGTTATACATTCATGAGTATAACAAATGTGATGTCACGGGTACTATAAGATACAGATTTTCAATCTGGCTGGGTATAGCTGAGAGTCATTCACAACTTAACAGTAACAGATCACATAAGCTTTCACACACATTTTCACATTAAATTGTTTTTAAGTTAGAATCCAAACAGCTTTAACGTCATCATTTCTCAACATAAGATGATCTGGTGAGGAGCATTCCTTTAGGGCATGGCAGATCTTTAATTTGAATCTGCTCTCGAATGTAACTGAGAGCTATAAATACAACAGAAACTTGACAACATTAACAACAAGGTCCACAGGTCACCTGTTGTCTCTAATTAGGAGTGACCAGCATATGCAGCATCTAGACGTGTGATGGTTGATGTGTCTCCTCACACGACTGGTTGTATTTACCTTGATTCAGAACATAACTCATCCATGAAGAGGCTCTTTAATTCCAGTGAGAAGAATGTGCCCTAATAGCATTTGGTTTAATCAATTGTGAGTTTAGTAGCTGGTATTTCACATCAGTAAGTGCAGGACTATGAAAGCCTCTAATAGTATTATGTAAATATTGCTCATGGTGGTGTTTTTTTGCAAATGAGTTTGAGATGAGTGAAAGAGAAATATAGGAGTGTGATTAGAGTGAAGTGTGGACGCACAAGTGACATGATTTGTTCGTACTGCGTTTCAATATTCACTCGGAGCGCACACTCGGTGTGTTGACACGAATGTGTGAGTCACACTTTAAGTGCAAAAAGGTTCTGGCAAAATTCTATTTTGGCTTTTTGAGACTGCATCACGGGCTGAAAACAGGGCCGGCTTGGATGGGTTGAGAATTTTAGCATATTGCCTGGAGAGAAGTGCTGCAGCTGTGCAAACAGTTACAAACAAAAAAAAGCTGCAAACTCACAGGAACTTTGTGATCTGACTACCGTATTTTCCGGACTATAGGTCACGGCTTTTTATCATTTTTCCATGTCCTGCGACCTATAGTCAGGTGCGACCTATATATGGCTTTTTATAAAATAAGCTGATTTGTAATAATTTATTAACAAAAATTAAACTGAGACACACTCTTACAATAATGTCAGCTAACAAATATATTTTTTAGGTGTTTATCCTGCTAAAATTATTCATTTATTAAAGAAAAGTTCAGCTCAGACACATATTTGCTATAATTTTTATCAAACAAATAATTGTTTTTAAGTGTTAATCTTCTTAAAAGCCTTGCTGTGTGCTCCTGTGGAAGAGACATTTGCAGCAGAGCTAAACACGGTCCACATTTTGACGTAGGTGCGACCTATATTCAGGTGCAACCTATATATGGATTTTTCCAATTCTTTGGCAATAATTGGACAATGCGACCTAAACGCGGGTGCGACCTATAGTCCGAAAAATACGGTATGCTGCTTTTTGATCCTGACTAATTCTTTCCCCTTTTTGTTTGTCTCCACCCCATCCCTCCTCCATTGCCTTACCCTTTCATTTTCCATTTCTCAGTACAATTTGACAGTCCAGATGAGCGTCTCAAAGCCTCCTCCGCCACCTTCTACCTCCCACCTGGCCATCCCCCCTGCCTCCCCTTCTACTCTTTCCTCGGCTGCCACCTCCCCCTCGGCGATGCCCCATTCGGTCGCTCCCCCTCCGCCATCGCCGGTCAAGATCTCTATGCAGGAGCACTTTGCCATCAATGTGTGCCCGGGGCCAATCCTCCCCATCCCGCAGATATCAGACTTCTTCCCTCGCTTCCACGACTACCCCTGCACGCCGCCACCCCCCAGGGAGAAGAAAATCCTGAAGGAGGAGACGTTCAATGGGGAGACGGGCGTAGGCTACAAGGATGGGGAGAGGAGATTGGAGAACGATGGGGACAGGGAGGAGGTGTTCGAATCTGACGACGAGGACAGTGAGTTCAGAGGAGAGGGCAAAGTTTTGCCATGTGGAAACAACAAAAAGTTTTTTCTTGGGGTGGGACGGAGGGTCTGGCAGGGACTGGGACCACCCTTTAAACTTATTTCTGACTACACCACTGGTTTAACCCTGAGAAAATGAATAAGCATAACAAAACAACTCTGTCACTTCTGCACCTCGGGGGTGGAGAGTCGTCTTGTTCTGCTCAGTTTCAGTTTGCTTGCAGAGTAATTGTGGAGTCAAGCTTTTTCCCCCCAACACTGTTTGTCACTCCCACTTTATGTGATGGAGCGGCCTCGATGATTTATTACACAATTTTGCAATAGTGGGACTCTCTGCTCAGACCTAAACAGTAATCAAGCCAGACAGATCAATTCATATAAGGCAGCATTATGTTTTTAAGAGGCTATCTGCTGCAGAAATGACTCAGAGCTATTGGAAGAGTCTGTGTTTGGTTGTGTTTGCGCCTCTTACTGACAGTAATCTCTGTTTGTGTTGTTTCTCCTCAGCCTACCTGGGAACCCTGGAGTTCACGCTGCTCTTTGATCAAGAGAACAACTGCCTTCATTGTACAATTGTCAAGGCAAAGGTACGCCTAGTATGCTCTCTGGATAAACACGTCATCTTCCTTTGTTGCATAACCATCCTTGAAAATGGTTGTTCGACGTCGGCGTCAGTCGCACGGCTGTCTCACAACCTTTACAGAGGAACACGATCATCAGCTCGAGACAATAAGATGGTGAAATGTTGCTGCTCTTACAAACATATGCACGGGAGCACCAGCCTTCCACTTCATGATTCATGCTGTCGCAGGATGTTAATTATGTAAATCCTACTGGAGAGTTTCTTAGAGGAGATCACAAATGTGGTTGTGGAGGGTCTGAAACACGAGAATAGAAAAGAAGCAAAGAGCCTAAAGTCAAATGAATACAGTAAGACCGGTTCTGTCATGTCTTCTGCCTTTTCATCACCCTGTCACTTATGTGAGTTGCTTCAAGGGCCCAGTGATGTCACCTCTGATATGATGTGTGTGTGTGTGTGTGTGTGTGTGTGTCCACAGGGTCTCAAGGCAATGGACTCCAATGGGCTAGCTGATCCATATGTCAAGCTTCATCTTCTCCCAGGGGCAAGCAAGGTCACTACTCCAATTTTTTCTCAACAGCTATAAAAAAAAAAACACAGTTTGTTCTGAGCACACCCAACAAACAATTGACAAAAATAGATATTAGTTAATAGTTATAGGACTTCTAAAAATGTGAATTTACAGAACCCATGTTAAAGGGATAGTTGTGAAGAGGGGTTTAATGGAAATTCAGTTAATTTCAATTCAGTTTATTTCTATAGCTCCAAGTCACAACAGACATCATCTCAGGGCACTGAACATAAGCATCCACATTATAAATGCTAATTAATAAAAGCCAGCACATTGTGTTGAAACTTCACTTTGTCTCAGTCTCCCATCCTGAGCAAGCACAAAGGCAACAGTGGAAAGAAAATAACTCCCTCATAAGAGGAAGAAACCTCCAACAGAACCAGGCTCAGGATGAGCAGCCATCTGCTTCAACTGGCAGGGGTTTGAGAGGACAGGAAGGAACAAATGAACACAGAATTACAAGAAAAGTGAGGAACTCTTGATATTTCAGATGTAAAAATAGTTTAATTCTGACTGTATCTACAGGCTAACCAGCTTGACTAGCCCAAGCAGGGCCAAGAACACAACTGATTATAGGGATGTACATTTAAGGCACAAGTATGCTTCTAATTTGATGGCAATTAAAATATTTTTCTTTGAATATTCATCCGCCGCCCAACCTCCATTTTCATCCACCTACCAGCCGCTTCTCCAACATCTAAAAACAGCTTGCAGCAATTTATGCATGTGTATTTCATCTTTTACTTCTAAACAAAAAAAAGCACAGAAAACTGTTCAAAAGCAGAGAAAGCAGTCTTAACAAGCTCTAATCTCAGTTTCCTCTTTATCATTCAGAACTGTTGCCTATTTCATTTTTATCATTTATTTGTTGAAATTGTTATTTCATGAAATTCTTACTTTG
>JBBPBX010027768.1:0-17290 GCA_038048925.1 Garcialebias charrua
TATATATATATATATATATACTGTATATATGTATGTATATGTGTATATATATATAATATATATATATATATATATATATATATATATCACATTTTAGTTTATATACATACTGTATACAGTATATATGTGTGTGTGTGTGTGTGAAGTCAACAAAATACAGTTGTGAAAGTCCAAAAGACACGAGGTAAATGCCAACCTTGTGTACTTGAAGTGGCTATGTGCATTAGTATCTGTAAAAAGTTGATTGTCAAGTGTAGCACAACTCGCCTCACCCTAATTTGATTCTACACGGTTATGAGATTTTCTGTTCAACTGATTGCTACCTCAGTGTGGGCTGAATCATCATAGCGAGGCTGCCCTGCGCTCATGGCATTTCTGGTGCTCAGTCTATGGTTAGTCGTGTTACAAAAAAATTATAAGAAAGTTGGTGTAACTATAAAAAATGGCAGATGAAAATGGTGGTCTTGAAGCATTCAGTCATGACATGATGTCATCCAGTGACATCGCTCCCTTGCCACTCAGTGGTTCATAGTCCACTGAAGTAAAATCACCGGCTCGGCTCACAAGTAGGATCACCAGTTGAAAGGCTCTGAACCTGTACTGGGTTGACCCGAGTAGTGCTGAGTTGAACACATGGGAAAAGAGTTATAGAGTTTAATTCAGACCAGACTAACGAGCTAACAAAGCTGTGCCAAGACTAAAGTGGATTACAGTATATTAAATGGTTTCAGGGGTATGGAAAGCCTCGGGAATTACTGAAACAGTGATTCTGTATCCTGACTTCAACACAAAGAAAATCTCTAAATGAAACAGTTGAGAGCGTCGTGTGAAAAGTACTGATCTGTGTGGAACTTTCCAAGAAGGTGATGTAACTCTGGGTGCTGCAACAGGCTTCTGTTGTTTTCCCCTGTGAGAAGAAGAGTCTTTCTTTTGTTTACTGGAAATGTAATTTCATCTGTCTTTTCCACTGAGGCCTCTAATGGAAAATAAAAATGAATGACCCAGCATCCTGCAGAGGGAGACTGCAGAAGCTCTGCTAAAAGAAACACAGGTCCAGAAATTATTTATGGGTTAGCTTGTTGTTTTTGAAGCAGCAGTGTAAGACAATCCTGCCTGAATCTGTGTTTACTGCCTGAATGCAGCATGAACGCTGAGAGCTGAATGACTTCACTGCAGGTTGCTGAAGCAGCTTTTAAAGCTAAAAGAAGCAGAACACTTGCTAAAATTGGAAAAGCTTTAGCTAAAAAAAAAAAAGAGAAGCCAAACGGTTGACTATAAGCTAAATGTAGCCAAATGCTATAGCTAAAGGCTGTAAATAGAACAAGGCTAGCTGAAAGTTAAATTAGCAAAATGCTATCTAACATTTAATTGAGTCAAAGTCTAGCAAAAAGGTAAAATAGTACAAGTAGCTAAAAATAAAAATAACAACAGTCCAAATACAAAAACAACAGTAGCTAAAGCAGCAAAAAGCTAGCTAAAATCAAATTTAAAAACTAGATAAAAGTGTTTTAAAAAAACGATAGTATGTAAAAGTTGACAAAAGTTAAAGCTAAAAGTTGCAAATTGCTAAAGGTAAATGTAACAGACTCCCATATGTGTTTAAAGTCTGTTTTTGTTGTTTTTGTATTTTGAACATTGCAAAAAATGTACAATAAAACCCTAAAGTAAAAAACAACAGCAAAACAAATGTGAATGCTGAGTCAGCGTCCAACAAAGTGAGTCATTGTGTGACATAATCCATTTAACGGTTCAGCTCCTGTGGTGAAAAGAGCTAATCTACTCACGATGGACATCTTTTTCTCAAACCGGCCGATCGTGTTGAGACTTGTTACTCGTCCTCAGTCTGAATCTTTCCTCTGACTCGTCTTATTCTGCTTCCGGATTGGAAAATTTTATGCCGGATCACTGAAATTAAACTGCAGTAAGAAACAGACTCAACAATGAAATCGCATCAACTTCCCACTGACTCTGCAATCTAGTAGTCAATCTAGACTTTTTTGTGCAATTTAGGAATCTAGGTAATTTGACTAGAATACACACAGTAGGGCCTTTACAGAATGTGATGTATGATGAGATATTTTGCTGACAGACAGATGGGTAGCTACTTTGTATAATATTACCTGCCTTTATTGACGAAAGGGGTAAATTGAACCAGATGACATAAAATTAGTCTATTAAACATCAACTGTTGGCAAAACTTGTAAAAAAAAAAAAAAAAAAGAAGAAGGAAAAAAAAGAAATACCGGTAATAATAATCATAATAAATAAATAAATAAATCTTGGGGGTTTTCGTTTCCAACTCCTGGAGCAGAATTATGAAAACCTGATGAGACACGGCGTCTCTGAGGAACCTCCCTGACCATCTGCAGCTCGCTCACACATGCAGCTCAAAAAACCCTGTGTGCGTGAAAGCTGTGTGGAAACTGGGCTAACCCTCTGCAGGTCCCTCATGGCCCTGGAAGGATCCACTCACCCGCTCCTGGACAGGATGGCCTGCTGCTGCACTTCAGCTTATTAAATATTCAGCCTCCTTCCTCTCTGTGGAAGACATGCCCGGAGCTAATTACTGAGGTGGGACTGAAGTTGTACGTGTGCCACGCATGTGTTTGTGTTTGTGTGGCAAAGGAAGCAGCACTCTGGGTCAGTTTTTGGAAAGAGGTAACGGGACTGGCTGTTTTAGGGAATCCTTTGTCATTAGGAGTCGATGCAGAAATTGCATGCCTCATACGTGTTGGTTTGATTGTACCTATGGCAAAATATCTTGTGAATTACTAAACAGATTTTTTTTTAAATTAAATTTCAACTGATGACCTTTCTTTCTAACCTTTATTGGAAAATCCCATTGAGATTCAAAACCTTTTCAAGGAAGGCCTGGCCAAGATGGGCAGCAGCAAATACAAAACAGTGTTACCACATCACTAACACAACAAATTAAAACATCCAATTGAGAAACATTAAAAAATCACCAAAAAGTAATGAACAAATGAATAAAGTTTAAGAACAACAGTTAATATCAAGTCCTTTCAATGTCGAGTTAAATGTGCCCAGTGAAGTCATCTCTGTCAGTTTCACGTCTTCCTAGTGTATTCCATGTAGCAGGTGCAGAATGGACAAAAGCCTTTTTACCCAATTAAGTTTTGGCAAACAGAACAACAAGCATCAATCAGACAACAAGCAGTACAATCAGAGTACAAATAGAAGATGGAAGAAGTTCACTTGTTGCTTTGTATATGAACCATTGGCTGAGCCTTCTGGTGTTCAGAGCAGGCCATTCTACCCTTGGGTATAACTCACAGATGTGCCTTACAGTTTGTAACGAACCTCAGAGAGGTATAATAAACTGTGTCAATCATTTGCAAACATTCAGCAGACACATTCAAGACCTCCATAATCCAAAACTGTCAAGAAAGTAGCAGCAACTAGCCACTTTTTCACATTAAAAGAAAAACACAACTTACTCCGAAAGTAAAAACCCATTTTAGTATCAGCCTCTTCACCAGTTTCTCTACATGTGGCTTGAAAGTAAAGGGGTCATCAATCATAATTCCTAGATATTTATAAACGTACCTGCTCTATTTCAATTCCTCTGAGCATGATGGAATCAAAGCGGTTTCTTCCTTCCTGGTGTTGGAAAACAACACAGGTTTAGAACAAGTTTCAGCTGAAGTAATGAAAGTCGGATGGCATCAAAGGCTTTCTGCGGTGATTCACCAGCCTGAACAAGAGTTGACCCACAGCAGTAAATAACTGTATCGTCAGCATAGAAGTGCAAACCAGCATCAGACACATTTAGATTCAAATCATTTACATAAATGTTGAATTATACCTATTGGTTTCAGTTGACGGTGGCACAGATGGTAGAGCTGCCACCTCTCAGCAAGAAGGTTGTTGGATTGAATCCCAGCTGGGGGTCTTTCTGGGTGGAGTTTGCATATCCATGGATGTGTGGAATTTCTCCAGGTACTCTGGTTTCCTCCCACAGACCAAAAACATGCATGTTAGGCTGATTGGTAACTCCAAATTGTTTCTAGGTGCGATTGAGAGAGTGAATGATTGTTTTGTCTCGTTTGTGTCTGTGTCCCTGTGATGGACTGAAGACCTGTCCAGGATGTATCCCGCCTCTCGCACAGTGACTGCTGGATATGGGCACCAGTGACCCCTGTGGCCCAAAAAAGGAAAAAGTGGGTAAAAGATAATGGATGGATGAATGGTTTCAGTTAAATTCAAGATGGCGGTCACAGTAAAGCACCCTTGTAAAATACAAACATGGCTATAATTTAGTTAAATTTGTAAATATTAGGCGGAATTTAGGCGCAGTAGTAGCTTAAGCTGTCCCCAAACATAAATTCTGAGCACTAACTTATCGGGCAAACTTTTGACTTTACCTGTTGAAATCAGCTCTATCCACATGTTAGCAAAATAGCTTGTGAATTAAAGAACTGATTTTAATGAAATCTACATAAAATAATCAGTAGGTGTACATCTATAACTGATTCTTTTGGGAGTTAACCCAGATCAAGATGACTACAGCAAGTCAACCTCAGCCAACACCAAAAAGCTATAACTCAATCAATTTGGGTGCTGAGATGGGGTAGAGGCAGGGCAGCCAACTCGGGACCTGAAAGTCCCAGGTTCAATCCCCAGCCATTCCCACATGTCGTAGTGTCTCTGAACAAGACACCCAATCTCCAATTGCTCCCCGGGTGTCTACATAACTGCCCACTGCTCCACCTGTGACCATCTGCTCATGTTCGTGCTGCTGTTTATAATGATGTTTTTCTACTACATTAGGGCTTAGTGTATTACTAGCTGATGTCTCTCTTAGTTAATCCTAGATAATTAATTATCTAGGATTAATTAATTAGTTAATTAGTTGATTAGTTAATTGGGCAGCACGGTGGCACAACTGGTAGAGCTGCTGCCTCTCAGCGAGAAGGTTGCCGGTTCAAATCCCGGTCCGGGGCCTTTCTGGGTGGAGTTTGCATGTTCTCCCCGTGCATGCGTGGGTTTCCTCCGGGTACTCCGGTTTCCTCCCACAGACCAAAAAACATGCTTGTTAGGCTGATTGGTGACTCTAAATTGACCCTAGGTGTGAGTGTGAGAGTGGATGGTTGTTTGGTGTGAGTGAGACAGGTCCCTCTTGTAAATGAGTCCCCGTGACTCAACGAGGCTAGCCTGTATAAATAAAGGTTGAATGAATGAATGAAGAAGATGTTATTATTGTTTTTCTCTTGCATTTGTTGTTGGATGTAACTGGGACCCTGTGTACATAATCTCGTTTTCAACACATGTACTACATGCGGTGCAAATGACAATAAATTCTCTCTGACTCTCTGACTCTGACTATAGATAGCCTTATTTGTCCCCGGTAGGGAAATTGGTTATACCAAGGTTAGCCAGCATTGTGCTGCGTTCAAGTTACCTCGTATTGTGGGAATTTCCAAGTTCCCAGTGGTAGATTGAAACCGGAACGCCCGCTCTAATGGTAAACTCCCACTCGTATCTGCTCCCAGTTTCGATTTCAAGATGGCAGATACTCGCGTCTTCAGTAAGTAAACACCTAAACTTTTACTAAAATAACAGTTCTAAAATGTTGTTGCGTGTATTTANCTTAACTTGCTAACTGAAGTGAAAAAACACATGAAAACTCAGTATTTTTTTCGTTTTTTCCAAAAATGTGCAGCTCGTAAGTCTGGAACCTCGCAGATCAGAGCGCTCGTAAATCGGGGACTACCTGTATATTTATTTTTTGGGAGCAGATGGTTGGGGTTTAGGGCCTTGTTCAGGGGCCCAGAGTGGGGCTAATGAGGGTGGAGGCAGGTGTGAGTGTTTCACCTTTTCCACCCACATTTTGATGTTGACGATACCGGGATTTGATCTTGCGACTTTCCGATCACAGACCCGTCTTTTCTAACCTCTGTGCCAACACTCCCCCTAAATATATGTACAGTGTACAGTACAATATATGATGATGGCAATCTTGGATTTTGACACCCAATACAATTTTTGATGGGGACATTCTTTAGAGTCAGAGTTTCTTTATTTGTCATAAGCACCACATGTGGTACATGTGGTGGATCGAAAATGTGTACACAGGGTACCAGTTACATCCAACAAACTAGGACCCTGTGTACACAATTTACACCTAAATGCAGTCGCACATGAAAGTGGAAGCTGGCATGTTGCTTTTTTTTTCAAGTTATTTAACTCACAAAGTTTACATACATATGTGGTGGAAGCCATCTTGTATTTTGACGTGGCAACCCAATTTTCGACAGGAATCTTTCGTCTAGATGCAGCCACACACTAAAATGGAAGTCAGTTATTTTTGAAGTAATCTTGCTCCCAACATGTATCCATGAACAAACAGACTGACACATGGACAGAGGGATGGACAGAGAGATAGATGGATGAAGGGAATTTCCAATTCCCAATGTACGCTCTGTGATGGAGAACCATATAATGCACAGTTGGGTGTAGGGCTTTCTCAATTATCTTTTTTTTTTTAACCTACACTGAAAAAAGAAATACTGCATATTACTTAATTTTATTTGTGTAACGTTTTTACACTTAAAAATATTAAGTTAATTTGAATGCCCTGAAATTGGTTATAATAACACATGAGTAATAAGTAAATGTATATGATATTTTCAATTATGTTTGAATGAACTGTTTAAGCAGAAATACTGAAAAAAAATGAGTAAATGCAACTAAAAATATAATGTGAACTAAATTAAAAACCTGAGTAGAAACTAATAAAGAAAATAAGTAAATATAATTGAAAACATCTGTAAGATATAACTGCTAATTTTTAAATGACTTACTTAAAAAAATGTGTTGTAACTTTTTTTTTAAACTTTATTAACTAAAAATATAACGTGAACCAAATTAAAAACCTGAGTAGAGACTATTAAAGAAAATAAGTAAATATAATTGAAAACATCTGTAAGATATAACTGCTAATTTTTCAATGACTTACTTAAAAAAATGTGTTGTAACTTTTTTTTAAACGTTATTAACTACATTTGACAAAATTCAGTAGAAAAAAAAAGCCCAATATCTCACAGAACATGAACACTTTTATTTTAAACAGTCTTCCTGCATAAAATCACATTTCTTTCTAAAATCTATAACTACCACAAGTTTTACTTCCTGATGTATATTGCACAAAACCAAAAAGTGCTCTTTTAGGGCTTTTTGTCCCCAACCCTACTACAAAACACATTACAACAGGGTTACTACTCAAGTGTTCTTTAAATCTGTTTTGACATCTGAACTATTACCGTACCAACTGTCTGTAGTACTCTGGTAGACACAATTTAGAACATTTGAAGTTGAACTAAACTAAAATGCTTCTTACCAAATCACCCAAAAAATACTACATTTATGTAGTTTGCATATTAATACCAGGCATTAACTTCTTCACACTAAACCCATTTGTGGCTAGTAAAAATAAAAAAATAAAAAATATCAGAAGATGCAGTATAAAAACCTCTGCAGCATGTATGAAATCACATTTAGGTATTAAAACATACTGTCTAAATTTTATGTTTTCTTAAACCACTGGAATTTCTAAAAATACAAGAACTTTCTCCTTAGAAAGTAGAACATTCAAATAACTGTGTGAACTGTCTTTAAACTCTGAATTCAAAATTGAATGCCTCATACCACACATAAATGATCTAGTAAACAACAAAATGCATATCAATGCAAAATAAATAAGTGCAATTAGAACATTAGATCACACAAATGCATTTTTAGGCTTCCGTGTAGACTATTAGGCTGTATCTATTTACACTACACGCAAAATATGTAAGTGCACTTAGAACATCAGATCACACAATCAGTTAAGAAACACTTTGAAATTATTTGGTCAAATGAACCCATAGATTGTCCATGCTTCCAGAAGAGCCTCATTCATTACTGAGGGTACATTCGGTCTCATCCAAGTTCATCAACATAACAGTCACCTAGGTCATTAAAATGTTTTTCAGTCTTTGCACCTTTGTTGAAAGCTTTGCAGGATCAACTTCAACAAGTATCTTTTGAAATACTTCAAACGTGAATCTTAGAGTTTTGGGGTATTTCAAGTCCAATGCACTCTGGGTACTCCGGTTTCCTCCCACAGACCAAAAACATGCATATTAGGCTGATTGGTAACTCTAAATGGTCCATAGGTGTGAGTGAGAGAGTGTATGGTTGTTTGTCTCGTTTGTCTCTATGTGTCCCTGTGATGGACTTGCGACCCGTCCAGGGTGTACCCCGCCCATCGCACAGTGATTGCTGGATATGGGCACCGGCGACCCCCGTGACCCAAAAATGGAAGAAACGGGTAAAGATAATAGATGGATGGATGGATGGAAGTCCAATGCATAAGTTAGTCCAAGCAAGTAGCAGCAGGCTCTGCTGAGATCCCCAAGGTGGTCAAGTACAATGGCACTCTCAATGACTATTCCCACATTCCCAACTTGTCCACTTTCATCACGCACAAGAAACAGAGCCATCGTCTCTGCTGCCAGCTCTTCTTCAACATTGATGGCTCTATGGCTTGAACTGTCGAAATTCTGTAGACACAGTAAAGAGATATGTTATTAACTTTACTTGTAATGAAAATTTCTGTGCAAATTTCCATACATCCATTGATATTTCACCTACAATGAATTACAGTAAATTAAGTGTACTTATACATGCAATATGCATAAAGTCTGGTTCCAAATATAAACAATTTTGCTCATTAAAATCCCCAAATGACCCGTTTTAAATTGGTAGAGTAATACAGTATATTATATATAGCTGATATTTATGATGAACTAAAAACTGTTTCCTTCAGAGAGACAACACTGAGGGGTTTTGAAAAAAAAAAAATCTAAACTTACAAAGAGACACACCTTTGCTACACTTTTGAGTAAAGAAATATACTTCTTTTGGTGTTAATATCAGGGATGCGAGTTATCGATTAATGAATTAATCTAAACTTGATTGATCTTATCAATTGAATAATGGTTAATTAAAAAGTAACCATTTTCTTAAAAACCCATTTTCTCTTGAACTAAGTGTTTTTCCATAATATGAAATAATATTTTAATAATAAATCTTTAAAAAGCACATCAATATATTTTAACTATTTATTTACCCAGCTGTATTAAATAGTAACTGAATAAACAAATAATTGTAGACTTCTCACACATCAATAAACTGAACTTTTTTATATAAAATATAACAAAACAGAAATCTATTATAATGGGGGGGGGGGTGGACAGATGAAAAGAATATGATTTTTATTCAGATGTAAAACTATTAATTTATTATTATAATTAAAATGTATTACCTCAGCCAAGGAGGTTATGTTTTCAGTCACGTCTGTCTGTCTGTGTGGGCAAAATTACTGAAAGACTTATGGACGTATTTTAATGAAATTTTTACCACAGGTGGGTGTTGGCCAAAGAACCACATTATTAAATGTTGGTGATGATCTGGATCACGATCCGGATCCAGGAATTTTTTGAAGGACTCTTCACTACTGCAGGATAGGGGAAATTGGCCTTGGTGGAGGTTTGCGCTCTCCAAGTGCTTCTAGTTTACATTTATATTTTATGATTTTTTTTTTTTTTCAGATTCTTAACATTATGTTGAGATCCTTAACATAGGTCCAGAGAAATGTTTGTGGAATATTTGGCTGGGCAAGTCTGATTTTATTTGTTTATTTTACCCTGGAGTTAAGCCAGAAATCCAGCGCAGTGCTGGAACACTATCAGCCAAGCACATGGTTTTGAACCATACAGTAATTTTGTTTTGACACGTGGGTCTGTGTTTATTGTAGCTAAATGTAGACAGGTAATTTACAGGTTTCATTGCACTCACCTCCAACTCGTTGATCAAGGCACCCACGTCTTCTCCCAGGTGATCAATGAGACATCGAATGACAACTTCTCTGGTTTTCTCAATAGGAATTCCACTCTGTTCAATAAAGTAAATTTATTGTAACTACTGACAAAATAGTAAATAATACTGAGATACACTTGTGGAATAAAAAATAACGGCTACATAAGGTATAAGAAGTTGTGGTGAGTGCGAGTAAAGAGGAGTTCTTTATGAGAAGAGAAATTGGTCTAGACAAGAAAAGATTGGTGACAAGTCAGGTGGGGGCATTTCAAAACAAAGAAAAATAAATAAATACCTGGAGTAAAAGGTTCATTTCTGTGCGATGTCTCTCTCCAGCAGCACCTTTCTTGGCTTGGAAGATGGCAAGGAGTTTAGGGGTGTAGTGGTCCAACATGGACATGAATTTCGACTCAAGATTTACAGTGGTGATCCGATGGAATTCGGCTTTGACCTGGGAAAAAAGGATACAGCTTAATTTGTGGCATTAAGCTGTATTGCACAAATTTTTGAATCTCACCTGTGACACATCAAACAAGGCAGGCCACTTTTCCTCGATTTCTCTGACGCTCAGCTGAAGAGTGACAACATCCTGTCTTCTGTGAGCAAAAGTGTTGGACATCAGCTGATTGATGTTGGTCCTCTCTTTTTTCTGTATTTCAGACAGAATTTGGCTTTCATTAGGCTGAAAACTGGTAGCATTAGATAGTTTTACAGTCACATCAGCTTTAAAAGTTTTACATATCCTTGACTTTCAGATTGCTCTGATTTATGAACTCTGCTTAAGTGTGTACGCAAACCACCCCATGTTTTAAAAGAACATGGACAGTTCAAATAAACACAGGGAATAAAATGTTGATGACCCAAATGTCTATGTCGATAATGTTTAAGAAGTCCCCTGTTTGATGATGCTGCAAATGCGCAGAGTTTACATTGCCATTCCATACATTGTTACTTTTCTCCTTCTGTAACCTAAAGGCAAAATTTAGAAGAGTACAACAAAACTTCCATTTTCATTTTCATATATATATATTCTGTTTTAATATTAACTATAAACAACTCACCTCTCTTTTCTTGATCAGATGTTTAACAAGCTGAAAAGCATATTAGGAAAATATATTAATAGCATGATTAAACTCTTCGTCACTATGTATTACACAGTCTCTATAAACCCCCCACATTCAGCATAAAAATGATATTGAAGGGACTTAAAACTATAAACCAGTTTGTAAAATTGTGTCAAGGTGCTTCTTCCACTCTTCTCTCATTACGTCCATGTAGGGGTGTAACGATACATAAAACTCTCGAGACGAGACAAATTACAGAGTTTGCGAGAACGAGACGAGATTTTGCCGAGGTCCAAACGGAGGCTCAGAGGGGACAGAGCTTTTTCTGTTGCTGCTCCAAAACTGTGGAAGGATCTCCCTCTTCCCATCAGACAAGCTCCTTCACTGTCCAGTTTTAAAACTCTTTTAAAAACACATTTTTACTCACTGGCTTTTAGCAGACTGATTTTGTTCTGCACTGTTTTTATTGTTTTTATTGATCTTAATGTTTTAACAACTTTTTTATTTTTATGTGTTTAAATGTTCTTGATTTTATGTACAGCACTTTGTTGCAGCTGTGGTTGTTTTAAAGGGCTCTATAAATAACGTATTATTATTATTATTATTTAATATTAATTCAAGAATACTTCTAAGATCGGTTTTATGCCGCAAAAAGGCTTTTTTATGTTTTATCATGTATTACAAACTCAACTGATGTCTTCATTTTACTGATTGAATCTCCTTAGACCTTGGAACGTTCAACTTTGTTTAAAAAAAATAATATTAACTATGCGTGCGCTAAATTTCCGCATCAGCACCAGTGTTGCCAGATTGGGCGGTTCACCGCGATTTTCCTACTGACTTTAGCAGGTAAAGAGTGCTTTGGGTGGGTGGGACTCTATCTGGCAACACCAGTCACACCGGTGTTTACACAAGTGTGTCTTTACATTCGGGGCAGCGTCGCAGCGCCGGGACCCTCCATCAGTAGTTGGGGCGTCTTCTATAGCAACTTCATCCGGCGAAGCCATGCTGTCCGTGACGCTGACTTGCTAGGGGCTCTGCTAGCATTAGCGACTCGCGAGACAACGTTACCTCTCAACGAGATATCGCGGGAGTTTAATATCGCGAGATCTCGATCTCGTTACACACAGCGTCCATGTGCTCGGTATTTAGTGTGAGCAATGCACGCAAATGCATATTCATAAGTTATGAAACTAAATAAACTAAGCTGCAATAAAAACACTTACCAGCAGGAGAAACACAGAACATTATTAAAGCAGCTTTTGACTATGCTAACAGCCGAGCTAATGTTGATGACGACGACAGACTTTCTCACGGTTCCTCGTGATAGAACTAATATTTCATGCTCATGTCTGGCTTCTCTAAGTGAAAAAGGTTATGAGACATTATAAAATTGTTTAAAATAACTTACCTTAAGTCAAGTTAAAACTTGTAGCTGAAGACCCCAAGCTGCAGCCTCAAGGTCTGCTTGCCGAGTCCGACTGAGAGAAACTTCTAGTCGGTCCGATGTCACGTGATCCGTTGTTTACTTGATTTTTTTAAGCTTTAAGTTATGTCTCAAATAAAATTAAGTTGATCTCTTTAAAAAATACACTTGTTAAAACTACTTTATTTTTGTAATGAATTCTAAAATAAAATAGTTTAAAAATACCAAATTTAGTACTAATATATAAACAATTTTATTTGTCAGTAAAATCTTCATTTATTTTAAATACTTTAACTTAATACAAGTACTTATATTTCACCCAAATATTTCACATTAATTTCCACTAATTTATATTGATGTAATCAAATCAAATATTCATCATCAAGACATTCAACATTTTTATTAAGCATCCACACCTAGATATTTCTGTCATATTTACAGGGTCCTTGAACTTTTTATTACAGTGTAGAAGTTAATAGTTTGTGCTGCAGCTCACTCCCACCCAGCGGCTCCGCGTCGAGCCTGTGACTCCGGTGCTCTTGTTGTTCCTTGTAAACATTGGACTAAACCATTTGCCAACAGAGAAGGGGGGGGGAAAGCAAAATTTCCTTGTTTTTTCTTAGAATAATGGCGGATTTCTCTCTTTTTTTGCCTTTTTATATTTATATTGTTTAAAGACACGGTTTCTTTTATTGAATTGTTGGGGGGGACAGATCTATATTTCCCCAAGATTGGGGGGGTCCGGAACCCCCCGACCCCCCCAGGATCTACGCCTATGCATGTGTAATCAAAAGTAGTGACAATGTTTTACTTTGGCAGAATATCTGTTCAATTGACTGAGTTATAGTTATTTAGGTGCTACTGTTGGTTCACTTTCGCGGCCACCTTGAATTGGGTTGACTTCAAGTTAGTCATTAGTAGACATAGATCCATTAATTGTTTTCTAATGGTTTCATTCAAATCTGTCCAGTGGTTGAGGAGGTATTTAGCTAAATACCAAAGTTTCAAGTTTTAACAAAAGTTTTAGGGTCTGATTCACATACACATACTATAGTGGGAGTTGGTTCCACCGGACAGGAACTTTACAGCTAACACTTCTGCCTCCCAATTTTGATGTGTCCGTCCTGGGAATAAGTAAACCTGAAAGCATAGACATAAAAACTGGCGATGAGGAATAATGAGATTTTTAAAGTCAGGTGGAGCTTGGCCATCAAGGGATTCATAGGGGATGAGTAGAGATTTAAAATGCTATTTTAAATGTACAGGAAGCCAACATCGGGAAGTTGCAACACTTGACATATATGATGATCTCTCCTTGTGGATCCAGTTGGTACACTGGTTGCAGTATTTTGGGGGAACTAAAGGTTTTTAGGGAACTAGCTGGATAAAATACAATCATCCAACCTGGAAAAAACACTAACCATAATTTCTGCTTCACTTTGGGCCAAGGTGCTTATTATTTTATGGTAATGAAAAAAGAATGTTCCATACATACATACATACATACATACATACATACATACATACATACATACATACATACATACATACATACATACATACATACATGCATCCATCTATAATTCCTACTTTGTGCACTCATACATACATACATATATACATACATACATACATACATACATACATACATACATACATACATACTACATACATACATACATACATACATACATACATCTATAATTCCTACTTTGTGCATACATACATACATACAGCAAACCCTCGAGTTACGTCAGGGATTGGGACCTACGGGTGTGACTTAGGTCGATGTTGTCGTACCTCGCGGACCAAAAACACGTGCCTGTCGTAGGTCCGCGTTTCTGACATAGGTCGCGGCTATACCGCTAACGGAGCGCCGCACACATATTTAACGGCATGAGACTGAACAAGCAGACATACTAGGCCATAAACATGCACAGAACTTTACATGTACAGTAAATGAATACTGTACAATAAATAAAAAATATAATTTCTTACTTTGAGCTGGTCAAAGCCTGCCTTCGTCTTTTAGCATTAGCTCTTGCACCCGTCCGAGCTCCCCCAGCTTCCTTACGCTCCACACGCACACACGTGGTCAAAACTGTTTAAAAGAAGGACTGTTAGCTTCTTAACTTCATACATTTGGAGCCAGAAAAAAAAACTTACTCAAAGCCGTTTCTCCGCGATGTTCCTCCATCCAAAACAAGCTGCTCGGCGTTAGCTGCTAGGCCCCGCCAGAAGCAGAACTTGTTAGCATGTCAGTTCATTCAAAAAGGCTGTCGGCTTTGTATCTCCGCGTTAGCTCGGTGTCCCCTGACATCTTAGGCTGCCAGGCGGACATTTGCGGTGAGCTCCCGGCCGCAGATGGCCCCTCCGCGGCATGTCGGCTCGGTGTCTTCGCCTGTGTTAGCTGCTCTGTTAGCTGCTGTCGTTAGCATGTCGGGCGGCATTGTGGGAGCGATCGCGGGGCGATCGCGGCTGCTCCTCCGGGCCTGAGACGTCCACAGAGTTGACCGAGTGTTTCCAGCTAATTTATCCGTATGAGGCAACCCTGATCGGACACACGGTCCTCTAGAGCCAGCTGACAGGAGCCTCTATGGTGGAGCTCCATTGACCGCACTTGGGAATTGTAAAATGGCGACCGGAAACGACCGGAAGTTGCGTAAATACGATAAAATTGTAATAAAAACATAATATTAATAATTATATTTTATTTATAAAGCCATTTAAAACAACCACAGCTGCAACAAAGTGCTGTACACATGAAATTAATAACATTTAAACACACACACAAAAAAAAATATTAAATATGATAAAATCGTAAGTCTGAGTTGCCGTAGGTCGCGGGTGTCTTACCTCGAGGGTTTGCTGTACATACATACATACATACATACATACATACATACTGTACATACATACTGTACATACATACATACATACTGTACATACATACATACATACTGTACATACATACATACATACATACATACATACATACATACATACATACATACATACATACATACATACATACATACATACATACATACATACATACATACATACATACATACATACATACATACATACATACATACATACATACATACATACATACATCTCTTTCCACATGGAAGACATTAAGCATCTTCAACTTCCCTTGGGTCTCCTCCCAGTTGAACATGCCCAGAAAACCTCCCCTGGGAGGTGTCCAGGGAAGCATCCTTACCAGATGCCTGTACAACTAACTGGCTCCTCTCAAAAAAGAATGTTCTGGAGATCTAAACGAGAAGAAAAATGCAGCTTAAAAATGACTGGTAGACTCTTGTCTGTCTGCCAAGCCAGGCCTTTGCATGTTTGGCACAAGTCTGTAACTTAGGTCACTGATTTATTTTATTCTGTTTGTATGCACAAATATAGTCTACACTGCAGAACAATGGAATATATATCACGTTTCTTTATATTTTCCCAAGAAAGCAGTAAAAACTGAATGACTGTGGAACACCATAACTAGCACTGGATGACATATTGGTTTAAGGTTTGTGATGTTTACTGGAATTCAAACCAGATTACGGGCTCTACCTGTAAAGGTTGGTCGTTTATTTTTTTTTGCCTTTTGCTCTGCAAGTTTCTTCCCAGTTGGGTCTCATCTTCTCCACAGATGTGTTTTTTTTTTTTTCATTCAACCTTTATTTAGTCAGGTAAATCTTTTGAACCTCATGGGCTCATTTACGAAAGCGACCTGCTAAAACTAAAGAACAATGAACAGCAGTGATAGAATTTCATTAAACAATAAACAAACAAACAATAAACAATAGAAAACAAAAAGAGAGAAAAAAACAAAAGATTTTTTTTTCTTTTTTTTTAACAAAGTATCAAAAAACTAGCAAAACATTATAAGGTAGACGTATACAATCAAAGACAGGAACACCACTTGTTTCATTCCTTAGAGTCCCCCATCTCTTTAAAGGCCAAGGTAGGTGTACAAGGAGTCACCTGTCAACATTAATTAAAGCTTATGAAAGTTGACGGGTGCCAGGGAATAATCCTACTCACCAGTCGCCCGGGACACAGCCTCCATAGTGACCTTGTGTTGGATTTCACAGTAAGTGTGGGACAATAATAATAGATATGGCACAGCCATGCAGCTACAACTGTGTGCAGCCTTCTTAATCCCAAGCACTATGACCGGACCCTGTTGTACTCAGCAGATTAGGTCATTAGTGGGCTGCTAACCTTTTCAAAGGTCTTCACTGGCCTGTGTGTTGTTTGTACAACATATTTTGGGTGTATTTAGTTCTCTGTAGTGGCGTAGGGGTATGTTGCTGATTGAGAACAAAAAAAGACTAGTGAAAACGGCATGCTCAGACAAAATAGAGAATATATGTATGCCTCTGAAATGTCTGGACCCTTTTTTTGTTCAGAAAGTTGACAAAGCCAACAGAATTAACATCTTCACTTGGTATTTTTGAAACACAAAATGCCACAGATGAAGCTGCAGCACTTTGTTGTTTTGAAAGGAAGTTTCTCAGGGGATTGACTTTCCTCTGACTTTGTTAAAGCACTGTTGTACTTCCCAGAGCAATATGACTTTCAACATATAGTTCAGGGGCGCTGCTAACTTTAGCCATGCCGGTTATTGTTGGACACGTTTAGCCACTTCCAAAAATGTACTGTAAATGTAAAAGAAGGAAAATCACCCCTTTAATGAAGCAGATCTGTTTATACTGTTGATAAACTGCCAGGATCCACTGTAATTCTCTTGTGTTTGTAATTCTGAATAATTAGGTTTTGAATGTCGGCGAATAAAACGTGGTGCCAGCTACAACAAACGTGGTTGAATCTTCCCACAGAGACAAACCAGGTGGATTTTGTGTTTAATCAAGAAGTATATTCAGTGCATTATTTTAATATTTAA
>JBBPBX010027769.1:0-37072 GCA_038048925.1 Garcialebias charrua
CCAATTCCACATTTTTGCACACATTTCAACTTTTTCCACTTTCTTCTGGTAGTTAAAGCTTTTTTCAGACTTTTCAGCTATTTTTTTGTTCTCATTTCAGCTTTTGCTCATTTCCTGATTTTTGTGCCCATTTGTGCTTATTTAAACCCGATTCAGCAAATATGTGTTCTTTCTGCTTTCTTCTGCCTATTAATGCTTGTTCTTCCATTTCAGCTACAATTTAGCATGTTTTTAGCTAATTTCAGCTGTTTTCAGATAAATTCAAGTTTTTGCTACTTTCAACTAACTTTTTATGCTATTTTCAGCTTGTTGTGCTCTTATCAGCTTTTTTCTGCTAGTTTAAGCTTTTTCTACATTTTCAGCTACCATTTAGCTGTTTGATGTTAATTTTATAATTTTCAGCCAATTCCACATTTTTGCACACATTTCAGCTTTTTCCACTTTCTTCTGGTAGTTTAAGTTTTTTTCAGACTTTTCAGCTATTTTTTTGTTCTCATTTCAGCTTTTGCTCATCTCCTGATTTTTGTGCCCATTTGTGCTTATTTAAACCCGATTCAGCAAATATGTGTTCTTTCTGCTTTCTTCTGCCTATTAATGCTTGTTCTTCCATTTCAGCTACAATTTAGCATGTTTTTAGCTAATTTCAGCTGTTTTCAGATAAATTCAAGTTTTTGCTACTTTCAGTCTAACTTTTTATGCTAATTTCAGCTTGTTGTGCGCTTATCAGCTTTTTTCTGCTAGTTTACACTTTTTCTACTATTTCAGCTATTTAGCTGTTTTATGTTAATTTTATAATTTTCAGCCAGTTCCACATTTTTGCACACATTTCAGCTTTTTCCACTTTCTTCTGGTAGTTTAAGCTTTTTTCAGACTTTTCAGCTATTCTTTGTGCTCATTCCAGCTTTTGCTCATTTCCTGATTTTTGTGGCATTTGTGCTTATTTAAACCCGATTCAGCAAATATGTGTTCTTTCTGCTTTCTTCTGCCTATTAATGCTTGTTCTTCCATTTCAGCTACAATTTAGCATGTTTCTAGCTAATTTCAGCTGTTTTCAGATAAATTCAAGTTTTTGCTACTTTCGGTCTAACTAACTTTTTATGCTATTTTCAGCTTGTCGTGCTCTTATCTGCTTTTTTCTGCTAGTTTTAGCTTTTTCTACTATTTCAGCTACCATTTAGCTGTTTTATGTTAATTTTATAATTTTCAGCCAATTCCACATTTTTGCACACATTTCAGCTTTTTCCACTTTCTTCTGGTAGTTTAAGCTTTTTTCAGACTTTTCAGCTATTTTTTTGTTCTCATTTCAGCTTTTGCTAATTTCCTGATTTTTCAGAGTCAGAGTCAGAGAGAATTTATTGTCATTTGCACCGCATGTAGTACATGTGTTGAAAACGAGATTATGTACACAGGGTCCCAGTTACATCCAACAACAAATGCAAGAGAAAAACAATAATAACATCTAGGATTAACTAAGAGAGACATCAGCTAGTAATACACTAAGCCCTAATGTAGTAGAAAAACATCATTATAAACAGCAGCACGAACATGAGTCATTATGAGCAGATGGTCACAGATGAACGCAGCAACAAGAAACAGATCAGTATCAACATGATGTGACATTTTGCAGTGTTTATTCTTATTATTTATTTATTCATGAGTCTGACAGCCTCAGGGTAGAAGCTGTTCCTCAGTCTAGTGGTTCTACATTTGATGCTCCTCAACCTCCGTCCCGAGGGGAGTGGTGCAAAGAGTGAGTGTGCTGGGTGAGTGAGGTCTTTCATGATGCAGGTGGCTCTTTTTCTGCATCTGGAGGTGTAAATGTCTGTGATGGTGGGGAGACTGACTCCCACAGACTTCTGTGCAGCCTTCACCACTCTCTGTAGAGCTTTCCTCTCTGCAACTGTGCAGCCTCCATGCCACACATTGATGCTGGAGCACAGGATGCTCTCCACTGCACACCTGTAGAAGGAGTTGAGGACTGAGCTTCTCAGACCAGCTCGTCTCAGCCGTCTGAGGAAGTAGAGTCTCTGATGACCTTTCTTGATCAGGCTGGTGGTGTTGTTGCTCCAGCTGAGGTTATCATTCAAGTGTACACCCAGGTACTTGTAGCTGGAGACCACCTCCACCGCAGATCCACCTATATACAGTGGGGTGTGGGTGTGTTTGTTCCTTCTGAAGTCCACAATCATCTCCTTCGTCTTCTTCACATTCATGTGAAGGTTGTTCTCTTTGCACCAGCTCTCCAGATGTTCCACCTCCTGTCTGTAGCTGGATTCATCATTATCTGTGATGCATCCCACCACAGCTGTATCATCTGCAAACTTAACAATATGACAGCCTGGATGTGTGGCTGTACAATCATATGTGAGCAGAGTGAACAGAAGAGGGCTCAGCACACATCCTTGAGGAGAGCCAGTGCTGAGGGTTATGGTGGAGGAGGAGAAGTTGTGGATCTTCACGGACTGTGGTCTGTTTGTTAAGAAGTCTAGTACCCAGTTACAGATGGAGGGGCTTAGTCCAAGTGTAGATAGTTTGTCTATCAGAGTTTGGGGGATCATGGTGTTGAAGGCAGATGTGAAGTCCACAAAGAGCAGACGCACGTATGAGTCCTTCTGATCCAGGTGGGTGAGAGCAGTGTGGACCACAGAGGAGATGGCGTCCTCTGTTGATCGGTTCTCGCGGTATGCATATTGATGAGGGTCCTCGTTGATGTTGACGGTTGCCTTGATGTGGGACATGACCAGTTTCTCAAAACATTTAGCGACTATCGGGGTGAGGGCCACCGGTCTATAGTCATTCAGACCAGTCACTGTGGAGCTCTTTGGGACTGGGATGATGGTGGCAGTCTTCAGGCAGGTGGGAACTGACTCCAGTGCAAGTGAGGTGGTGAAGATGTCAGCCAGCACCTCACAGAGCTGGTCCGCACATTCCTTCAGAACTTTCCCTGGGATGTTGTCTGGTCCGGTTGCTTTATGAGGGTTGATCCTTCTGAGACTGCCTCTCACTTCTGCTGCGGTCACTCTGAGATGCTCTTCATCTGGTGATGAGGTGAGTCTGGTGCTAGCTGGTCTGTTTGGATCTTCAAAACGTGCATAAAACTTATTGAGGGCATCAGGCAGAGATGGGTCCCTGGGGCATTGTTTGCTTTTGCCCTTGTAATCTGTTAAGCATTTGATGCCCTGCCACATGCTCCGTGGATCATGTGAGGTGAACTGTCCCTCGATCCTCTGTGCATACGCGGCTTTGGCCTTCTTTATGCCATCATCCAGTTCTTTCCTGCACTTTCTCAACTCCTCAGTATCTCCAGACTTGAATGCAGTGTCCCTGGCTGCCAGCAGGGTGCGGACATCCTTATTTAGCCAGGGTTTTTGATTGGGGTAAAATTTAACATACTTTCTTATGGATACATTTTCAGCACATGTACTGATGTAACCCAGGACTGAGGAAGCATAAAGTTCCAGGTCAACTGAACTTCCATTCGTAGCTGCCTCTTTGAAGACAGACCAGTTTGTGTTTTCAAAGCAGTCTCTCAGCATGGGGGTACTATCTTGGCGCCACAATGTGATCTCTCTTTGTTCCGGCTTGGAACGTCTGAGTGGGGGGAGCTGTCTAGGGACCAATAACAGGGAGCGATGGTCGGAAGCCCCGAGCGGTGGGCGTGGCTTCGCCGTGTACGCCCCCTTCACATTCGTGAAGACTTGGTCTAGCGTCTTATTTCCTCGTGTTGCTGTGAAAACGTGCTGATTGAAGGTTGGAAGGATGACACGTAAATCCACGTGATTGAAGTCCCCGGAAACAATGAAAAGCCCCTCAGGATATTTACACTGCAGCGAGGTGAGTAAGTCATGAATTTCTCCCTGGGCGTCGTTGGCATTAGCATCGGGTGCTATGTAAACAGCGCTTATTATTATCGCTGAATGATCGCGGGGGAGGTAGTGGGGTCTGCATTTTACTGTTAAAAGCTCCACAGCAGCTGAGCAGATCCTGCTGATAACGGCATAGTTCGTGCACCAGTCTTTGTTAACGTAAATACAGACGCCACCGCCTCGTGTTTTCACTGTAGTCTCGGTGCACCGGTCCGTTCTGAAAAATAGTCTATTATCCAACTCATAAACAGAGTCAGGAGTGTCCTCATTGATCCACGTTTCCGTGAGGCAAAGCACCGAGCATCTCCTCATCTCCTCCGACGTGATCACTCTCAAACGAAGTAAATCCATTTTGTTGTCCAGCGAGCGCACGTTGGACAGAAAAAGAGCCGGCATCGGGGGTCTCCCGGTTTTAGCGTCTGCCCGCAGTCTCGTCATAATTCCTGCTCGACAGCCACGCTTTTTTCCTCGAGAGCACCGTTTCCTCTTCTTTCCTCCGGAGCGCATCTGCTTCCAGAAAGATGATCTTAGCAGCTCCAATCTTCCGAGCTCTGATTTGAGTTCGTTGCTGATATCAGCTGTGCCTTGTGGTAAATCCGCTCCAATTCTTAACAGCTCAGTTCGGCTATAATTCACCCGCAAAAAACGCGCAGAGTCAGGTACAAAAACACTATTAAAATTACTAAAAACTGGGGATGTGCTGGGAACCCATGAAGCTGCGGCTGGTCTGAGCGCGGCCATCTTGCCATTTTTGTGCCCTTTTGTGCTTATTTAAACCCGATTCAGCAAATATGTGTTCTTTCTGCTTTCTTCTGCCTATTAATGCTTGTTTTTCCATTTCAGCTACAATTTAGCATGTTTTTAGCTAATTTCAGCTGTTTTTCAGCAACTTCTTCAAAAATAAGCATTCCCACTGCATTTTAACAAGAAATGCAGTATCTCTAGTTTCATATGTATTAAAGCAAACACACTGCTTTGATTTTCTTTGTGATATTTAATTACATTAATAAATTGCTGCATTGCTGTAAATTGCTGTATTTGCTTAATTGACTTCAGCAGAGCTCCAGAATATTTGGTGGGGAAATGTGAGGAAAGTGTGATGGCTGCAACAAATCAAAGCACGAGACGAGTCGGCCTCGTCTCCGGGTCCTCCCGGGGATTTTCCTCTTTAATTAAAATGAGTTTTATTTTAGATCTGACTCAAAACAAAAGCAGTTTCTGGTTCTCCTCCATGAAACAAACATCTGTGGACCGCTCAGATCCGTTGTTAAATGTTGCTCTTTTCTAACACTTAAACCACAGGAGCCAAGATGGTGTAGTGGTTAGGGCGTTTGACTTGGGACCCGAAGGACGCGGGTTCGCGTCCCGGCCACTACACACCTTGGGGTGTCTATGAGTGCACACCTATTTCTCCAGCTCCCCGAGCGCTTTCTATGGCTGCTCACTGCACCACCTGGTAGGTGGTTGGGTTAAATGCAGAGACGAATTTCGTCTGTGTATGGGAAACATACGCAGATGACAGGAATAGACATTATTATTATTATTATTATTATTAATTTTTTTATTAGATAAAATGTTCCTGCAGACGATTACACTTCTGCGTTAATTCAAAAAATCTTATTTATTTTCATCTGACCAAACCTGCTAGTTCTGTGTTTTTTTCACGACAAACCGAGTGTTTCAGGAGGAGCTGGTTCATGAATGGTTTTGAACCTTCAGCTGCTGGTGTCGGAGACAAATCGTCTTATTACGATGAAAATGGCGTGAACGTGTTAAAACTCTCCGGAGGACAAACTGCCCTCGAAGCCCGATGGACTGAAGTGACAACACGAGCGACGCTGCAGAGACAATGTGCTCCTTTTGATCAGGAAACCTCGGAAACGTTTAAAAAACCTTTCACTGCTGAACTCTGCGACCCGTCCTTTCAGCCGAAGCATTCAGAGCCATTAGACACCTTTTCCATATCTAATCAACATAAAATTACTGATATGTCGTCTCATTACATAAATACACCAACGTGTGATGGAACGATAGAGAAAAACAGCCCAGTTGCTCTGATGGAGCTCTTCACAAGCCAAGCTAATTGTTCGGGCAGACATGGCTGCCATCGCCAATCAACGGCCATTAGCCCCATCACCACTGTCCAAATGGACTGTGTGTGTCTGTGTGTGTCTGTGTGTGTCTGTGTGTGTCTGTGTGTGTCTGTGTGAGGCTCTGATACAACTGTGGCCACAATAAGAATTGATTTGGAGCTGTGCCGATCACTCACCATCTCTGTGGAGCTGGCTTTCTTCACCGGGGGCGGGGGCTTGTGCTTGGGTGGACCCCTGCGTGGACAAAAAGACAAAAACAACATGGAGCGCGGCTTCGTCAAGACGTCTGACTTCTTTGTGATTAGGAGACAAACAGGCTGCTGGAGAGGACGCAGGGGAGACGCCGAACTCTGAAGACGTCCCCCGTTGGGTCGTGACTCCATCGAGGTTCTGCTCGTGCAGAAACCCGACAAGAGAGACACTTCCTGTGAGCTCTTTGAAGATCATCGTGTGAATGTTTCTCACTGCTGGCGTCCATTTTTATTCTGTTCTGGCCAATTCTCATCTCACATTTCAACAAACCATAAAAATGTTCGGCTGACACTCCTCCTGTAACTTTTTTTGGTGCAACTTCAGCTTTTTGAAATATTTAGCCTTTTCTGATCTTTTTTTTTTTCTCGTAGAAAATGAACTGAGCTCATTTTACCTCCTTCAAATCTTTAGATGCGTTTAAAACATTTTACTGCTCCTTTCACATTTTGCTCTGCTTCAGCTTCTTTTTGCAAATTTAAATATTTTTCAGCTACTTTCAGCTAATTTCAGCTGTTTTGTGCTCCTTTCTGATTCTTTCTGCTAACTACAACAGTTTTGTGCTTCTTCTAATTTCTTTCTGCTAATTTCAGTTTGTTATGCTCCTTTCAGCTTATTTATGCAAGTTTAAGCTTGTTCTACCATTTCAGCAACTATTTAGCTGTTTTATGTTAATTTGAGCGTTTTTTATGCATTCAATAAAACTTTTCTCAGCCTAATTCAGTAAGAACGTGCTCTCTCCACTTCATTCTGGTAATTTAAGCTTCTTTCTGCATTTTTAGCTGCTTTAAAGCTGCTTTAAGCTAATTTCTGCTTCTTTCAGCCTAATTGTGTAAACATGTTATTTATGTTTTCCTCTGCTACTTTAAGCTTGTTCTATCCTATCAGCTACTTTGTAAAGCATTTTAGCTACTTTAAGCTGTTTTCAGATGAATTTAAGTTTTTCTTGCTCATTTCTGCTACTTTCAGCCTAATTTTCTTATTTACGCTCATTTCAGCTTGTTATGCTCCCTTCAGCCTTTTTCTGCTAGTTTAACCTTTGCTGCTATTTCAGCTCACTCCTAGCCTTTTTTGTGCAAAATTTAGCTTTTTCAGCTAATTACACATTTTTTAGCTTATTTCAGCTCCTTCCATTTCTTTCTGGTAGTTTAAGCTTCTTTCTGCCTTTTCAATTATTTTTTTGGCTATTTGTTTATTGCCATTTTCTATCCGTTTTTTAAATTAATGTCCTAATTTTGTGCTCATTTCTGCTCATTTCTATCTAATTCAGCAAATATGTGTTTTTCTGCTAATTTCTGCTTCTTCCGTTCAGCTGCATTTCAGCATGTTTTTAAAACTAATTTCATCTGTTTTCTGCAAAAAGCATTCACACTGCATTTTCACAAGACATTCAGTTTCTCTAGTTTCTTATCGATCTGTTTTTATTTTTTATCAGATCATCGTTTTCTGTTTTGATCTATATTTTCCACGGCTGATCAATATTTTTAAGGTTTGTGTTTTACATTATGTTGTGGAGAAGCATCACATTTTAGTGGCTATAAAAAAAAACAGGAAACTTATTAGGTGAATGATTTCTCTGATGACTTCCATGTGAAGCTTCAGTTCAGAAACTCCAAAGACCCGGGAGGTTTCATAAATCTTCATCGCAGCTGGAGGAGGATGAGGCAGAACCTTAAAAACAGCCGGTGTTCTCTAAACTTCAGGTCAGGATTTGTAACCGAGCTTCACTTTAATGACAGAAAAGTTTTAATGAGCTGAAGATCCAAGGCGAGGGGGGGAATTAATTCTGCTCAGGAGATACATATTCAGCCACTTACTCTTCATCCCTTCGGCGCTTGCGCACAGCGAAGATGATGCCGACGATGATCCCGATGACGACGAGCGCTCCGAGGACCCCTCCCACGATGGGACCCGTCGACGAGCTCTGGTCAGGCTGACGTTTCTCTTCTTGCAGGGATGAAGGCCGCGGGAGGAGGAAGAGGAGGAGGAGAGGAAAACAAAGTGTTATTGCAGCTTCATTTAAATTTCATGAGGCTGCTTGTGGCACTTTAATGTGGCCCACTCGCACTCTTTGTGTTTTATGTGTTGTGCTGCTCAGGTCTGAGTGAGAATAAATATTCTGCAGCCGTGTGAGGCAGAAGTGCTTCATGAGACCCGGAGCTGTAAAACAAACAAGGATCAAAACGAAGCGCGGCCGTAAAACATAAAGAATTCAGTTCTTGTCCAACAACAACAACAACGTGTAGCTGCTTCCGATCGTCCCTCTGACGGGGTCGTTCCTCTTTAATTTATCTGTTGCTGATCATTTCTGCAGCCGACGTCACCTGCAGAAGTCGCTCATCAGAGCGAGCTCTGATTTAAAACGAGGGTTGTAGAGAAGCGCCGCACAATCACCGAGCGTCTCTGGCAGCAACAACAAAGAGGAGGTGAAAAAGGTCTGACGGGTTATTTAGTCCATTGTTACAAAATGTTTTCATTTTTTCAAACTGCCAATGCGATGTGCACGTTACCGTCTCTGAGACGGAAAGAACAAAAGGAAAGTCAGCCTCACCTCTCCTTTTAAAGTGGACTTTTATTGCATTTTCTGCTACAAAATCTCTTTGAATCCTCCAATAAACTGAACTTTTGAACAATTTATGCTCGTCTGCATGAGTCAGAGACACCGTTTGAGTTTTAATAAAGAACAACGCTGAAGCTCAGGCCCCAACAGGCAGAAAAGTTCATATTTGCAAAAGAGTCGGTAAAATTGAGCAAAACTGTGGTGAAAATTCAAAGTGAAGTTAGAACATGAAGTTAAAATTCAAGCGGCAGCTTCTTGCTTTTCCTCTCCCTGCGTGGCTCTTTGTCTTGTCAGCAGTTCCTTGGCACTCATCTCCCGAACGCAAAGTGATTATGGATTTGGTATCATGGACGATCAACTCTATTGACAAGATTTTTTCTACAAAGCGACAAGGTCCGGGAGAACCAGCTTGCCCTTCACAGACGCACTTTGGGGGTTACGTCATGGATTCCTGGGGCGAATGGAAGATGATGTGTCTGTCAGTCCTATCTGTGGAGGATGTCAAAGATATGTACATAATTGGATTTATGATAGCAGGTGCTTTGCTGTTCGGCGTTTGTGGAGCACTGTTCTATCGGAAATTGAGGAAGACTTCAGCAGCGATCAATGCAATGTCTAAGCTTCTGAGTCAAAGTGAGAGTTTGATCCGTGCCGTGACCTCAATAAATCAGCTGCTTTACAAGCTTAACTGGAAGGTGGAGGCGATTTCTGAGGATCGTAGGCCACCCGCAGGGTTTGGGACTCATCAGCATTGTGGAATCAATCTGGATGAGGTTTCATAGCTTGGATCAGTGGAAGGATTCCCACATTTAGACCATATTGGATTGGATCGTCTAGACAGACACTCAAGGTTGCAGGAAAAGATAAACTGTCTGCCTGATCTAAATCAACAGCCATGCTCATCTCAACTCGACTCCCCAAACAGCCTTGGAAAAGGCTGACTATCAAATTTCTCCTGGGTCATGAGTAACCGAGGACAACAACTGCATCTATCGCCCCCCCCCCCGGAGAACTTTCTGTGAGCGCTTATCAGAAATGCTGGCTGGAAACATCACAGAACTGTGGCTGATCTGAAAAAAGGCTCATGGACTAAATCTCACCGCCTGGACCTCAAATGCATATGTAATTTGTCTTAAATGTGCTTGCTGGTAGAGTTTTTTGATGTCTCATATAGTGTCCTAATAGACAAGATGTGAAAGATCTTTTTTGTAATACCACTATCTACTCTCATGGTTTTCTCCTTTTTCATATCTAAGATTATCATTCTGATAAGGGATGAGATGGCCGCACTGATAACCAGCTGCAACTTCGTACACTTAGTCCATCTTTCGGATGACTGTGCGTACATATTCCTGTTGTACTTTGGTGCAATGTCAATAAAGATATTCTGATTCTGATAAATCCCAAATAAAAGCTGAAGTTCATACTGTAAACCTGCAGCTAAAAGCAAACATTAGCGACTCTCCCTACAGTTCAACGTTAGCAAAACAGTAGCTAAAAGCTAAAAAAAATCAGAACTGTGGTGAAAATTCAAAGTTAGCAACCAAAAACATGATGTTAAAATCCATAAATCCAAAATAAAAGCTAAAGTTGATAAACATGTAGCTAAAAGCAAACATTAGCAAGTATACCTACAATTCAACATTCGCAAAACAGTACCAGTAGCTAAAAAATAAGCAAAACCATAGCTTAAAGCTAAAGTTAGCAAATCAAACGTGAAGTTAACATCAAGTCAAACTGTAACCAAAAGGAAAAATGACCAAAACTAAAGATAAAAGCTGGAATTAGCACAAATGTAGCTAAAAGCAAAAAAATAAAAATAGCAAAACCATTGCATAAAGCTAAAATTAGCAAATTAAACTTGAAGCTAAAATCAAGTCAAGCTGTAACCAAGAGGAAAAATGACCAAAACTAAAGATTTGGTGTAAGTGTAGAACCACTAGACTGAGGAACAGCTTCTACCCTGAGGCTGTTAGACTCATGAATAAATAGCCTGAATAATCACTGCAAAATATCCCATCATGTTGCTGCTGATCTGTTTTTCATGTTGCTGTGTCCATTCGTGCCCATCTGCTCATACAGACTCATACAGACTCATGTTCGTGCTGCTGTTTGGAGTGATGTTTTTCTACGACATTAGTGCTTAGTGTATTTTTAGTTGAAGTTTTTCTTAGTTCATATCTGAGATGTTATTACTGTTTTTCTCTTACATTTTATTGTTGGATATAACTGGGACCCTGTGTACATAATCTTGTTTCATCACATGTTCCACATGTGGTGCAAATGACAATAAAGATTCTCTGACTCTGACTCTCTGACTCTGAGATAAAAGCTGAAATTAGCACAACTGTAGCTAAAAGCTAAAAAATAATAATAGCAGAACCAATGCTTAAAACGAAAGTTAGCAAATTAAACTTGAAGTTAAAGTAAAGCCAAACTGTAACTTAAAGGAAAAATTACCAAAACTAAAGATAAAAGCTGAAATTAGCACAACTGTAGCTAAAAGAAATGAAAAAAGCTAAACAGTAGGTAAACGTGACTATAAACTAAATCAGGGCTAAAGGCTGAAATCAGTTCAACTGAAAATAAAAGGTAAAATGAGCTAAATGAAAGCTAAAAGCTAAGTCAGTTTGCTGACAGATTTAGAAGACAACAATGATTTAAAAAGGTCTCAGTGGATTTTATGGAGGAAAATATTTTCTAAAGAAAGTTTTTTGAAAAGTGCAGGAGGAGTGGTGCAGTGGTTAGAGCCAGCGAGCCTGTGAATGGAAGGTCGCCGGCTCGACTCCTCAGACAAGCAACATAAAAAATGTAGGTTGCTCCACTTTTGGCCCTTGAGCAAGGCAGTTAACCCCCACAAACTGCTCCCCAGGGGCCCTGGATGGCAGCGCTCTGCTCCACACAGAGGGCTGTGGTAGCATCTGGAAGGACATCCGGTGTTAATCGCCAAGTGTTCGTGTGAGTTAGTTCGCTGTGGCGACCCCTGATGAAGGAGCAGCCCATAGAAGAAAAATCATAATAATTTTTGAAAGGTATAAAACTACAGAAATCAAAAGTTGCAGCGATTGAGCTGAAAGTTTTAACACGACTGGTTAAAACAGCACAAAGTGTGTAAAATTGTTCTGCTGACTCAGCATAAAAGCCCCGAGAAGGTGAGAGATTTCCCTGACTCATCTTTTGTTTAATTTATTTTAATCTGCAGATTATTATTTCACGAGTTTTTCAGTTTATTCTGTTAAGGCTTTATGTTGTACTTGAATAAAAAAATAAAGGGGAAGGAGATGTTCATAACAACTAAATTTAGAACCAGTTTGAAAGAACGATGTACCTCGATACAAGGAGTGAGATTGTGGAATAATCTGGAAATGATATTAAAAGTGCCAAGTCAATGTACATGTTTAAGAAATTGATAAAGTTTGGATTGCTAAAAAAATATGAAACTGTATAATGCGTACTCGTATAAATTGTTGTTCTAGAAGGATTTCATTTTTTGTTTTATTCTTTTACTAACTGAAGAATGTAATTGTTTGAATTTTTTTTAATAAGAAAAAAGGGGCAGATATTATAAGAATTATTTTCTTCTCTCTGCTTCCTTTCCTTTCCTTTCATTTCATTGTATTGGTTTTCTTTTCTTTTCTTTTTGTTGTAAATATAATTGTTGTTGTAAATATAATTGTTGTAAATATAATTAATTTGTTTTTTAGAATATGAAGCCCCTCCCTGGGCTGCCACCTTACCCCCTCCCTGGGCTGCCACCTTACCGTGGTGGAGGGGTTTGAGTGTCCCAATGATCCTAGGAGCTATGCTGTCAGGGGCTTTATGCCCCTAGTAGGGTCACCCAAGGCAGACAGGTCCTAGGTGAGGGACGAGACAAAGCGCAGCCCACAAGACCCCTTATGATGAGTAATATAAATGGAAACAATGTTCCCTCGCCCGGACGCGGGTCACCGGGGCCCCACTCTGGAGCCAGGCCCGGAGGAGGGGCACGTTGGCGAGCGCCTGGTGGCCGGGCTTTCACCCATGGAGCTCGGCCGGGCACAGCCCGAAGAGGAGACGTGGGTCCCCCTTCCCATAGGCTCACCACCTGTGGGAGGGGCCAAAGGGGTCGGGTGCATTGTGGAATGGGTGGTGGCCGAGGGCGGGGACCCTGGCGGTCTGATCCTCGGCTACAGAAGCTGGCCATTGGGACATGGAATGTCACCTCTCTGGTGGGGAAGGAGCCTGAGCTAGTGTGTGAGGTTGAGAGGTTCCGGCTAGAAATAGTCGGACTCACCTCAACGCATGGCTCTGGCTCTGGAACCAGTTTCCTTGAGAGGGGTTGGACACTCTTCCACTCTGGAGTTGCCCCTGGTGAGAGGCGCCGAGCAGGAGTGGGCATACTTGTTGCCCCCCATCTCGGTGCCTGTACGTTGGGGTTCACCCCGGTGAACGAGAGGGTAGCCTCCCTTCGCCTACGTGTGGGGGGACGGGCTCTGACTGTTGTTTGTGCCTATGCGCCGAACGGCAGCGCAGATTACCCACCCTTTTTGGAGTCCTTGGAGGGGGTATTGGAGGGTGCGCCTCCTGGGGACTCCCTTGTTCTGCTGGGGGACTTCAACGCTCACGTGGGCAATGACAGTGAGACCTGGAGGGGTGTGGTTGGGAGGAACGGCCCCCCTGATCTGAACCCGAGTGGTGTTCTGTTGTTGGACTTCTGTGCTCGTCATGGATTGTCCATAACGAACACCATGTTCAGGCATAAGGGTGTCCATATGTGCTCTTGGCACCAGGACACCCTAGGTCGTAGTTCAATGATCGACTTTGTTGTCGTCTCATCTGATCTGCGGCCGCATGTCCTGGACACTCGGGTGAAGAGAGGGGCGGAGCTGTCAACTGACCACTACCTGGTGGTGAGTTGGCTCCGATGGTGGGGGAGGATGCCGGTCAGACCTGGCAGACCCAAACGTATTGTGAGGGTCTGCTGGGAACGTCTGGCAGAGTCTCCCGTAAGACGGAGCTTTAACTCCCACCTCCGGGAGAGCTTTGAACACGTTCCGAGGGAGGCGGGGGACATTGAGCCCGAGTGGGCCATGTTTCGCGCCTCTATTGTCGAGGCAGCTTATCGGAGTTGTGGCCGCAAGGTTGTTGGTGCCTGTCGTGGTGGCAACCCTCGAACCCGGTGGTGGACACCGGCGGTGAGGGATGCTGTCAAGCTGAAGAAGGAGTCCTATTGGGCCTTTTTGGCCTGTGGGACCCCGGAAGCAGCAGATAGGTACCGGCAGTCCAAGCGGCATGCGGCTCGGGTGGTTGCTGAGGCAAAAACTCGGGCGTGGGAGGAGTTCGGAGAGGCCATGGAGAATGACTTCCGTACGGCTTCGAGGCGATTCTGGTCCACCATCCGGCGTCTCAGGGGGGGAAAGCGGTACGCGACCAACACCATTTATGGTGGGGATGGCGTGCTGTTGACCTCAACTCGGGATGTTGTGAGTCGGTGGGCGGAATACTTCGAAGACCTCCTCAATCCTACTGGCACGTCTTCCACTGAGGAAGCGGAGCCTGGGGACTTTGGATCGGGCTCTCCAATCTCTGGTGCGGAGGTCGCCGAGGTGGTTAAAAAGCTCCGCGGTGGCAAGGCTCCGGGGGTGGATGAGATTCGTCCTGAGTTCCTTAGGGCTCTGGATGTTGTGGGGTTGTGTTGGCTTACGCGACTCTGCAATATCGCGTGGACATCGGGGGCAGTTCCCTTGGATTGGCAGACTGGGGTGGTGGTTCCCCTATTCAAAAAGGGGGACCGTAGGGTGTGTTCCAACTATAGAGGGATCACACTCTTAAGCCTCCCTGGTAAGGTCTATTCAGGGGTTCTGGAGAGGAGGGTCCGTCGGATAGTCGAACCTCGGATTCAGGAGGAGCAGTGTGGTTTTCGTCCTGGTCGTGGAACACTAGACCAGCTCTACACCCTCAACAGGGTCCTGGAGGGTGCGTGGGAGTTTGCCCAACCAGTTTACATGTGCTTTGTAGACTTGGAAAAGGCATTCGACCGCGTCCCTCGGGGGGTTCTGTGGCGGGTACTCCGGGAGTATGGGGTACCAGGCCCATTGATATGGGCTGTTAGGTCCCTGTACGACCGGTGTCAGAGCTTGGTCCGCATTGCCGGCAGTAAGTCAGGCTCGTTTCCGGTGAGAGTTGGACTCCGCCAAGGTTGCCCTTTGTCACCGATTCTGTTTATAACTTTTATGGACAGAATTTCTAGGCGCAGCCAAGGTGTTGAGAGGATCCGTTTTGGTGGCCTTAGAATCGCTTCTCTGTTTTTTGCAGATGATGTGGTCCTATTGGCTTCATCAGCTCGTGATCTACAGCTTTCACTGGAGCGGTTTGCAGCTGAATGCGATGCGGCCGGGATGAGGATCAGTTCCTCCAAATCCGAGGCCATGGTCTTGAGCCGGAAAAGGGTAGCGTGCCCTCTCCGGGTCGGGGAGGAGGTCCTGCCCCAAGTGGAGGAGTTTAAGTATCTCGGGATCTTGTTCACGAATGAGGGAAAACTGGAGCGTGAGATCGATAGGCGGATAGGTGCAGCGTCCGCAGTGAAGCGGGCGCTGTACCGGTCTGTCGTGGTGAAGAGAGAGCTGAGTCAAAAGGCAAAGCTCTCAATTTACCGATCGATCTACGTTCCCACCCTCATCTATGGTCATGAGCTTTGGGTTATGACCGAAAGAACAAGATCTCGGATACAAGCGGCTGAAATGAGTTTTCTCCGCAGGGTGGCTGGACTCTCCCTTAGAGATAGGGTGAGAAGCTCAGTCATCCGGGAGGGACTCGGAGTAGAGCCGCTGCTTCTCCACATCGAGAGGAGCCAGTTGAGGTGGCTCGGGCATCTGGTTAGGATGCCTCCTGGACGCCTCCCTGGTGAGGTGTTCCGGGCATGTCCCACCGGGAGGAGACCCAGAGGAAGACCCAGGATACGCTGGAGGGACTATGTTTCTCGGCTGGCCTGGGAACGCCTTGGGATTCCCCCAGAGGAGCTGCTCCAAGTGGCTGGGGAGAGGGAAGTCTGGGCCTCCCTACTTAGGCTGCTACCCCCGCGACCCGACCCCGGATAAGCGGAAGAAAATGGATGGATGGATGGATGGATATGAAATGAATAAAGAATTATTATTACTATTATTAAAATTTTAACTCAAACAAAGAAATAAAGTTGTTGCCTCCTCACACAGCCGCCTGAAAACTGATCGCCTCCATGTCTTTAGAGGAATTTCTTTCTTCTCTGATTCCTACAGTAGTTTATCTTCAACTCATTTACAGGCAGATTAGATTAGAGACGGATTAGGATAAATTAAACCAATAAAGGACACGTAACAGATCAAATTAGCGGCAGACAGATGGAGTTAACTACAGACGCAGCTGGAAACACAAACAGAAACTCGTCATTAATCTGCTGCGTCTTCCTCTTCCTGCCAAGGAAAGAGTTTGATGAAACCTCGTCTGATGTCACAGATTACGTCCGCAGGGTTTGCTGTTTATTTCAGACAATTCCCAACAGGTGACAGGAGTCAGGATTGAATACAGGAAGAGGTTTTTATTGAATCCAGAGGTGAGGCGGGAGGAGCGCCGGTTCCCCCGAGGAGACGAGCAGAGCTCAGAAGATTGATGGAGTTTCTTGGAGGGCAAATGCAAAGCGTGTTAATAATCTGTCAGAGAACACGCCTGCGCCTCAGCAGCAGGGCGTCTAATCCAAGATGGCTGCCGTCGTCACTGCGGGCAGAGCAGAAACAAAAACACGTCGGTTCCTGCCCGTCCACCTGCTTTGTTCTTTAAAGATCCATCATTTTACATTTATCTCTCTGAAACAACGTCCATTATGTACCTGGTACACACCTGGTACTTAATAAAACTCAGTACCTAACTAGTGCCTTTCCATTATGTAACTGGTGTGTACCAGGTAATTACTATGTACCTGTTACATACCAGCTAAGTACCTGCCACATGTACCCAGTTCAGACCTAATATTTACGAAGTACAAACAACAGGTATTTACCTGGTACTTACTCAGTAGTTTCACATTCTTTACCCAACATGCTTCCACTTTATACCAGCTAGGTACCTGCTTCTAACAAGCCAGATACCTGCTATGTACCCAGTATGTACCTGATATTTAACTGGTATTTACAAAGTACAAAACCAGATACTAACCTGGTATGTACCTGGTATTTACCCGGTAGTTACAAGGTCTTCACCCACTATGCACCAACTTTATACCAGCTATCTATCCACTACTAACAAGCCAGATACCTGCTATGTACCCAGTATGTACCTGATATTTAACTGGTATTTACAAAGTACAAAACCAGATACTAACCTGGTATGTACCTGGTATTTACCCGGTAGTTACAAGGTCTTCACCCACTATGCACCAACTTTATACCAGCTATCTATCCACTACTAACAAGACAGATACCTGCTATGTACCCAGTATGTACCTGATATCTACCTGGTATTTATCAAGTACAAATATGTACCTGGTAACCGGTAGTCATACAGTCTTTACCCAACATGCTTCCACTTTATACCAGCTACGTAGGTTTCCACTACTAACAAGACCGATACCTGCTATGTACCCAGTATGTACCCAGTATATTTACCTGGTATTTACAAATTACAAAACCAGATATACTAACCTGGTATTTACCCGGTAGTTACAAGGTCTTCACCCACTATGCACCCACTTTATACCAGCTAGCTATCCACTACTAACAAGCCAGATACCTGCTATGTACCCAGTATGTACCTGATATTTACCTGGTAGTGTTTTGTACTTTTCCATTAATTTTACTCCCATTGTTGTTGTTGTTAAGCACTTTGATAACAGTTAATGTTTTAAATGTGCTCTACAAATAAAGTTGACTTGACTATTTATCAAGTACAAATACCAGTATGTACCTGGTATTTTCCTGCTAGTTATACAGTCTTTACCCACTAGGTATCCACTACTAACAAGGCAGGTAGCTGCTATGTACCCAGTATGTACCTGATATTTACTTGGTTAAAAACTAGATATGTACCACATACTTACCTGGTTGGTACTCTGTTCATACCCCCTACGTGCCATGTACTCAGTATGTACACAATATTTACCTGGTATTTAACTGGTACCTGGTAGGTACCCAGTACTTATCTGCTGTATATAAGGTGTGTACCCACCACACACCTGCTACGTACCCACCAATGTTGGGCTGTATTACAGGATTTATTGCTACCAAATGTTCTGATATGGAGAAAATATTTTCAGATGAATATTGCAAATATGGAAGTAGTATTTAGTAATTATTTTATTTTCATTTCAGCAGCTCTGTTACACCAGAGAGCCCCTCAAAAGAAGGAAAAACGAGGACAGGAAATGCCAGACTGTGTTTAATAAAAATCTATTTTAATAAAAATTGTTCCCCCCCACACACACACACAAACTGTGAGTCATATTCAACATTTTATCTCTCTGCAGGATCCTCACTATGAATCTGACGAGCAGAGAAACAAAGAAGCTCGGTCCAGATTTGTTCTCATTTCATTTTAAAGTCACAGGTTTTGTAAAGAAGTACAAATAGCTGAGTTAAATAAGTAAAAAGCTGCTCAGAAACAACCTGAGCACTCAGGAAGGAGCATTTACAGACTAACAGTAAATAAATAATTAAACCAATTTATATATAAAATATAAATGTAAAACCTATTTTGCTTTATAAAAGGTTCAACTTTAAAGTCAGAAACATTTATAGTGTAATGTTTTTATTGCCACAGTGGTTCTCTTATTATTTATGCTCTGGTAAATTTGTAGGGACCAATATTTAGATATAAAAAACAGATTGTTGATGTTTTTTACATTTTTATAATCATACTGCCGTCTGATTACCACACACTGTAATGACAGGCGGGTGAGCATGTATTTGTACAAGTCTGCATTAGGGCTGCAGTGATACAATAATCTCACAATACGATACGATGCACGATATTCTGCTCACGATACAATATATATTGCAATATTCAGAAAACGATACAATTCAATACACTTTTGCGATTCCCTGAAAGATTTTAGAGGGACAGAGTGATTTTGGTGACATTTTGTGACTGTTATAGACTTGGATTGAATTAATTTAACTGAAAACTGATTAAAAGCACCAACTATGCAGAGCTAGATCCATAAAGTCGCTATCCTTCTTCTTTTTGAAGCCAAAGTGCGCCCACACATCTGCTTTAAAGCAAGAGGGTGCTGGAACGATATTCGCCGCCATTACACTGCCCGCACTTCTTCTGTGTAAATCAAGTATCTACTAGGCGGGTAACTTGGCATAAATGCTCTACAGCGACACTAGTGGCTGGATGACCTAATCACTCTCCCGGCAAAGCAAGCAGTGAGTGAGCAGGGTGACAGTTGGATGTTACAATACTTGCGGATGAATATTGATTTTTTCTAGGAAAGAAAAAAATCGATATATATCGCAAAATCGATATTTTTACACAGCCCTAGTCTGCATGCAACTGGATTAAAACATACATCAACGCAGCGTGCAATACATAGAAGTGGTTGCTCTCCCGGTAATCTTTGTTTCTGTTTGCTGCTCGCTCCACGGCTCGGGTCGGCCCAAATCTGCAGCTATAATGTTATTATCCGTCTAAGTGACACTCCGGCGGTCTGAAATTGTAACTGTATCACACACGATTTAAATGGATTTGAAATAACAGGCCCTGTTTAAAGTGCTGTGCCGAAACACGGCAGTGTGGGGGCTGCAGCAGCAATCAGACAAACACACCGAGCCCCAGGCCTGCACTTAACCATCCCTCTTAAAATTAAATAAATAAAACAGAGAAACAAGTACTCTCCTAAAAGGCTGAACGTAATAGTATGGAATTTAAGATGGTTCTGCTGGGCTGAAAGCAGCTCTCACTGCCGAATGCCATGAAATGTCAAACTGCACAGATTTATTCTGCAGAAACAGAAAAATAAACTTTTCACCGACGTGCACGAGAACAGGTTTGATATTCATCAGCAAACGTGTCGGCTTTAGTCTCACTGCTGTTTCAAGACCTCGAGGCCGTCATACACGTCTGTTTGCAAGAAAAAATAAAATTTAGAATCTCTAGGTAGAAGATGAATTGCATTCAGAAGGATTTTTATTATGGAGTATAATCTGCACGTTCCTGGCAAAGCACTGCAGAGAGGCGGGAACTGACTTTTTGACGAGGAATCTTTAACGTTTTTAAAGTTTCCAGCAGCTTAAAGAAGTTTCAGTGCAGCATTTAGGCTAACCTGAACAAAGCGGTGACGTCTATACTGCAAAAGAGCGCAGCAGGATTTGGAGAATAGTTTGTTCACAGGAATGAAACAAACCTGGTTAGGTTTAATAATCCAACTGTGTTCACCAGTGGAGATTCTAGACTCTTTTTGGGGGTGCTCAAGCCCCCATAAACTTTAACTCAGCACCCCTGAAAAATTAAGAAACCATCATTAGGATTTTGTAAAGAAACTCAGTTCTCAAACTTTAGAGTCACTAAATTATTGAATACATTTGGAAAAAATGATGACAGTCTTCAATGGGCCATAAAATCTATTATTTTTATTTTGCAAGAGTGGGATCCTTGACTCCACCTGTCAATCAATCCAGCAGGCTCATCAGCAACTCGCTATTCAGCGACCTCAAATTGTCCTGAACAGTGGTGGGCAAATGAACGCCAGGTAGCGCTAAAACGCTAATCCGCTTACAGTGGACCTAAACTTTTTGTCAGCGTTTTTGTGAATTGACTAACTTTTATAATTCATAAGCGGATTTGTGCTATTTTTATTTAAAATGCAGTACCGCTAATAACTAATTATCTATCAGTAAAAACCAATAAACTTATTTACAAGCTCTTATGCTGCTTGTTTTACCTTTTTCCCCACCGTAAACAGCAGAGAGGAGGAAAGGGTGTGAGGGTGAGGGGGGCAGAGCTGAGAACAGACTCGGCTCTACCATGTAGGTAAATGCCTGGGGGTCCCATTTCAGCAGTGGCCCCGGCCCCGCCTCGCCCCGTGCAGTCACCTACATCACTAACATTGATCCTGCTTGTTAATGTACATTTAACATAAAAATAATTATAGTTACGATGAAAACGATCATTAAATACGCAATTAAAAAAACGGTCGATTTCTTTATCCCCCTACTAAAAATGGACTATTCCATCTTGACATCTTCCGGGTCACTCAGAGGTGAACTCGGGGGCTAATTCTGTGGCTACTGTTTGTGCTGGGTACTTGGATAAATCCGTAGAGAACCCCGCTGTTTCAAGCCAAATTAACGCGGCCGGAGGAGTTTATTGAGGGTTTTGTGTCGACCATTTGACGGTGAGTCGTTATTTTTATGTATTTTAGTTACTTTTCATTAAATCTGTTGACTACCTATAGACGCTAACTCTGTGTCTGCCTGTTGGTAGTGCTGGGTTACTAATGGATAAATCCGTAGAGAACCCCGCTGTTTCAAGCCAAATTAACGTGGCCGGATGATTTTATTGTGTGTTTTGTGTCGACCATTCGACGGCGAGTCGTTAGTTTCATGTATTTGGGTTACTTTTATGTATAAATGCGGTGGCGACACACCCGTGTATTTGAGATTTAAACGTGGTTTTAGGGATTAAAAGATCATTCTATTTTTTGTTAATTTCGTGGCCGAATAGAATATATGTACGTAAAGTATTAAATAAATCCTTTGATTTTTGTAATTTCATCCTTTTAGGATCATTTTTGTTACTTTTCAGTTGGCAGTGTAGTGCAAATATTGATAACGCTGCCGGCTATATATAAATATATATATATATATATATATATATATATATAATATATAAATATATAAATAGCGGATTAGATTAGCTTCCCCTAATTTTCATAAGACATTTGTGCTTTTGAAATTGTGGACCTAAAAAAATTAATAAGCGTTTTAGAAATTGTGGAACTAATTTTTTAATTAGCGATGCCCAGCACTGGTCCTGAAGTGAAATGCCCCTTACCGCCAGGAGCTCCACCCCCTTTCCCTCTGATAACATTGTCGGGGTTTTGCATTATGAACACTTTGAGGTCAGAGGGGTTTCACGAACAATCTTCAGAAAAATGGTTAAACTTCAGTGGAGAACATGAAGTTCAGACAGAGTTACTCTGAGCGTTTAGAGCATGTGTGTCAAACTCAAGGCCCGGGGGCCAAATGTGGTCCTCGTTGACATCTTATCTGGCCCCCAAGATGTTATTTTAAATATAAATACTTTAATCACTTTAAATTTTGTCAGAAATATTTGATTAGGATGTTGAAAGTGCAACAGAGAACATCAAATGAGACCAATCAAACTCTTGAGGAACCTGCAGCCAAGAAAAGATGTTGGGTGTATAACTTGAGTTCGTGTAGATTCTGAAACCGGCTCTTAGTTTGAAAACGGTTTTTAATTTTGGCCCCTTTTGTAAGTGAGTTTTAACACCCCTGGTTTAGAGGGTGGAATACAGTTTATTATATTTCCAAACCTAAACGGAGTCTGGGAAAATGTAAAAGACGACAAAGCCCTGCGGCCGACCTCATGATCAGCTGATTACAAACAGGAAGTACCACACGTTCATCTGTACGAAGGTAACTGCAGGTAAATCCTCTGTTTTCTGTCATAATTACATTAATGGTTAAATTAAAGGTTAAAGCTCAATGTGTTTTGTGTGTTTTAAATGTGGATACAAGTTTAGTTATTGTTCGTTATGATCAAACACTGAACTGATTTTGTACAAAGTGTTTAACAGGTTGTGTGATGTAAAGCAGAGCACTACGTCTGTAGCATCTTAGCTAGCACATCTGTATTGCATGCCGCTAGCTTAGCGCTACTCCTTGTTGTACCGAGTTCGCTAAGAATCCAGTTTTTTATGATGTAGGTAAACGTAGCTGTTTAACAACCCGTTAAAATACACCAGAATGTAGGAAATTTATCTACTTTATTCAAAATTTTCTGGGGGAGGACACCCAGACACCCCACCCCCACCAGTGGGTCTTCCTCACTTTACAAATGCTTCTGATGCCAGTGGTCACTGGTTATGAAATAATTTGTGTTTAAAGTAAAATATTGAGATTCATTTGTAAGGTTCAGGCAATAATAATAATAATAATAATAATCTGAGTGAAGGGAAAAAGAAACAAAACAGCAAAAGGACCTGCTTGGATTAAGGAACAGAATCAGTTAGCATTAGGAGTTTAGTGAATTTAGGTAATCTGTGTTCAGCTTTAGTTAACCTAAAAGCTACTTAGTAAGTTTTAGGCACTAAATGGTAAATGGAGCTTATTTATATAGCGCTTTCCAACCCCCTGTGAGGAGCCCCAAAGCGCTTTACAATACCAGCCATCCACCCATTCATTCACACATTCATACACCGGTAGTGGTAGCCTGCCTTGCAAGGCGCCATCCAGACCTACCGGGAGCAACTCAGGGTTAAGTGTCTTGCCCAGGGACACAACGACACATGGTGGGCGGATGCAGGATTCGAACCTCCAACCTTCCGATCGGGGGTCGACTGCCATTATCACTGTGCCAAGGTCGCCACTAAAATCAAAGTGTTAAAAAAAAAAGCTCTGGGTTTGGGTGTTGTGTTCAGGAACCAGAATCTCTGATTTGTTTGACTTATTATATAAATCTGAAGTGCACTTTAAGGACAATCAGACTGTTAAATTCACATTCTTTTAGTTCAAAATTTTAGTCTAATTATTCTGTTCATTTGTAATCAGACATTTATTGTTATTTTTAATCAATGATCTCTGGGTTTCAGAGTCAATAATGTTTATTGTGTAAATTATGAGAAGCAACAAAAAAGGTTTTCTTTTGAATCTCTATTTGATTAAAAAAGGCCAATTTAGCAGGTTTAAAAACCAACAGCACATCATTACCTTTAGGAAAATATAAATCTACTCTGTGTACCATAAAACCTGTTTTTATTTGGCTAAATCCTCAATCTTTAAATGTAGAAATACAATATAAAAATATGCCTTAGTGGAATTCACAGCAGGATTGTGTTAAACTTGAGCCCAATTATTTAACATTTCTTAAAGTTGTAAATATTGTTTTGTTAAATTGTGTTGAAGATGAAGATTATCATATAAAAATAATAAATCAGATTCAGTAAAACATCGGATTCAGACGTTTATTTTGACACAAATTAACCATTAAAAATCTTGTTTCCTCTCATTCTGCCTGCTCGTACCCCCTGAATGGCTCAGCGTTGTTCACTTAGACAATTTTAAAAAATGGCAGCTTCAGTGTTGGAGGGCCGCTGGTGGGGGTCTACGGGAACAACGACGAACGAAAAGAAGAACTGGGTGATGGAGGGATGAGGACCAAAACCAAATGTGGAAAAGAATGTGGCAGGAAAGGAGGGATGAGGAGGAAAAAGAGAGGTTTTAAAGGTCTAACACTCCCAAAGGACGCCGCCATGAGGGATACCAGAACAACAAGTGTTCTCACTTTTCTTCCATTAAACTGAAGCTCCTCAAAACATTTTATAATTTTAAACCAAAACAGTCCTTTTTTTAGACGACTGCACTTTTTATACAAGTTAATTTCTCACAGAGTGCCTGAGGATGAAAACACCACAGCTACTGTGTGCTTCCACAACGCCCCCCACCACCCACCAGCTGCCACAAAGAACTCATCTCACATCGACGGACTCTGAAAACCCAGATGAAGTTCTGAACAAGCACACACCAGCACAAAATGTCTGACCAAAGCGGCCGCCATCGCTGACGTTAGAAATGACTGCAATCAGCAACGATGAATCAAAGGGCGCCGTTATTCCTTTCAGCAAGGCACTTTTATGAAGAGGCACGAGGGCTGGAGGGTGGCGAAAGAAAAGCCGAGGGATTGAAAACACAAAGAATTGTGCAGAAACTAGGATTTTTGTTGCTGCAACAACGTGACAGTGTTTTTTGGGCAGAATGAGGTTATTGTGAAAAATGTTTCATTTCAAAAGAGCAATGTGGATTTATTGTCCTTCACAGGTGACATTATTTTTTTATGCGTGTGTGTATTTATTTGTCTGTTGTATTCGCAAAATATCTCAAACCACGGGACAGATTAGAGCAAACCTCTCAATCACTTGCAGTCTACAACAGAGGGACTTTTGCTGTCGCCCTGATTCAAGATGGCCGCCACAGCTGTTGTAATTGGTATCAGCCAAAACAAAAATGGCTCCAACTCAGTGACTTTTACAGATATTGAGCTGGGCCCCAACACACACCCCAACACCATTTACCCACTCTTTACTGACTGTGAACAGTGCTTCGAACAAGGGAAGTTTAATATAGTGAGCTAACAATATTTACTTGATTGACGGAGTGTCAAGTTATGACAAAAGGCTCTGGATTTAGGGGAGGGGCTTAGTTCAGCGTTGTGTTTAGGTACAAATGAAATACTTTTTTAGCAGCAGAAATTAAGGCTTTAGTAGTTATAAGTGTGTGTTCTGATAAGACAAAATGTCAGAGAAGTTTTGGTCAAAGGTTATGGACGTTGTATAAACATTCTTCCCCTGAGAACAAACAATCAAATTGTCTCCAGAAATACTTTCATATCTTGACCTGGAGGCCATCTCGCTGACTTGCAGTGCCTCATTGGCGTTGTTGCCATGAGAACATGCCCACAACATTCTCTTATCACATCTGGAGGCGACTCGTCGACAGCCATGGATCATGTCTGTGTGTCTGACTGGGGCTGTCTATGAGAGAATGCCCGCTGGACTCTATTGCTGTATGAAAGTCTGCAGATGACAATTCAATTCTATGCAGACGACTCTATTCATATGACTCTATTTGATGCTTTGCAGATGACTCTATGCAGATTACTATTGCGATTACACTATTCAGATGACTCTATTCAACTCCATGCGGCTGACTATCCAGATGACTATCAGACTATGCAGATGACTATTCGACTCTATGCAGATGACTCTATTCGACTCTACGCATATGACTATTCGACTCTATGCAGATGACTCTATTCGACTCTACGCAGATGACTATTCGACTTTATGCAGATGACAATTTGACTCTGTGCAGATGACTATCTGACTCTATGCAGATGACTATTTGACTCTATGCAGATGACTATCTGACTCTGTGCAGATGACTATTCAACTTAACACAGATGACTACTCGACTCTATGCAGATTACTCTATTCGACTCAATGCTGCTGACTTTATTCAGATGACTATACAACTCTATGTGGCTGACTCTATCCAGAGGACTATTCGACAATGCAGATGACTACTCAACTCTATGCAGATTACTCTATTCGACTCTATGCATATGATTCTACCCGACTCTATACAGATGACCATTCGACTTAACGCAGATGACTACTCAACTCTATGCAGATTACTCTATTCAACTTTATGCTGCTGACTTTATTCAGATGTCTCTGTTCGACTCTATGCATATGATTCTATCTGACCAATGACTATTTGGCTTAACACATATGACTATTCATCTCAATGCTGATTTCTCTATTTGACTATATGCAGATGACAGTTTGACTCTACGCAGATGACATTTGACTCTATGCAGATGACTCTATTCAACTCTGTGCAGATGACTATTCTGTGACATGTTTATGTTTATTAAATTTGTTAATTTTTTTACAAAAGAAATACAATACTGTACAAGACAATCCCATCAACGACACATACACAATGTAAAAAAAATGAAAGGTAGCAGAAAGAAGAATAAATCTTATTATATCTGCCCCTTTTTTCAAACAATCAGATTAAACAATAATAATCTTTCACCAGCAGTACAAAATGACTAACTCTTTCTAATTTTCTAATACTAATACATAACTAATAATTGATACAATACACATTATGCTAATTCATATATATTTTTTCAACAAATTCCTTTTGATCATTTTCTTAAATGTAAACAGTGACTTGGCATTTTTAACTACATTCTCCAAGCCATTCCATAATCTAATTCCCTGGATTGAGGTAGAACGTCCCTTCAAGCTAGTTCTGAATTGTGGTTTTACAAACATCTCTGTCCCCTTAAGATTATAACAACTTTGTCTTTTATCAAAATTCATTTGGATATTTAAAGGTAAATCGTTAAAACATGTTCCATGCATTATGTATTGATGCATGGAACATGTCTTGAATGGGTCCTTGTGAGTAAAATGTTGGTTAAGTATCTTCTCCAGTCGTCGAGTGTGGTTCTTTTGGGTAAACTGCATTAGTGAGAGATTTTCGACAAAATAAAAGCATCAGATGCAGAATTTTTTTCCATATATATTTACAACTAGATTAAACCATGTGCCAACTAGTCTTTTGTGGGTAGTAGGGCACTCCTGGGCCCCCCCTACCGGCCCCGGGGCCACTGAGCAGCGGCTTGTATTGCTTATATGGGGCCGGCATACATCTGAAGACACCTTACACGTGTTTGTGCATAAATTACATCATTACAAGGTTTTATTAGAGCGGCCCTATCTTTGTTTCTTCTCATGGTTTAAGTTTAACGGCCTGGCATGACGGTTGGCGAGCAATATGCATTCCTTCAAAGAATACTAGCACATTCAGTTGCAACCATTTCCCCACAAAGTTGAGCAGTGTTTATGCCCAAAACTGTCGAAGACTTGAATAATTCTTTACGACGTCTTTAAAACTGGTGAAAAAACAGGATTGTCATCGATCTAATCAGCCCAATTTAAACGTCCTTTAAATGTGTTTTTCCAGATCAATGCTGTGAATTATCAGCTAGACAGCAATAAGGACGACAGGCAAATAATGGAAGAACAAACTGATAAACCATTATGAGTTTAAAACTAATCTGATCCAAACAGTTGTGAGTACATAAAAAACGTCTGGCGCTCATTTTCCCGGGGATGAATTCATGTTTCACAACGCCAACTGGGATTTATCATTTGTTGAAAAAGTTCTTAAGAGACAAAAAGTAGAAAAAAATAAACTTTCTGTTAAAAACAGAAACATGTCACGACAACGAAAAATCTAGTAGAAGTAAACCCATTAAACCTGATAAAGTGGGCTCAAAATAAATTACATCAACTGTTTAACAGCCTATAACATTTTGATTTATTGTATAAGTGTATGGGGTAAAGCTTGTAAAACCATCACATTCCCTCTTTTTATTTTGCAGAAAAAAATTATAAGAGTTATAACAAGAAAACATTACTGTCACCCATCTAATAAATTGTTTTGTCAAATGAATCTACTGAAATTTTATGATTTAGTAGATTATAACATTTTGCAACTTATGTATAGAGCTCATAATTGTATGTTACCATCAAATATTCAAATGTATTTTGTGAAAAGAGTTAGCAACTATAATCTCAAGGGAAAATATATTTTTGTCAAACAGAAATTCAGAACAAGTTTGAAGGGAAGATCTACTGTGATACAGGGTGTTGGACTGTGGAATAATTTAAAGTCAGATTTTAAGGAAGCCAAATCGATTCCTGTCTTTAAGAAACTTGTTAAAGTTGATTTGTTGAACAAATATAAATGACTGTATTGAGTATATATATATATAATTATTGGTTAAACGAGTTGTTTACTTATTTAGTTATTATAGAACACTTAGTTTGTATTAGATGAAAAAAAGGAGCAGATTTAATAAGATATTTTCTTCATCTGCTGCCTTTCATTTTATGTTTTTTCTTTTCATTTTTTATATATATGTCATTTGTTGTATTTCATTCTTATAAAATGAATAAACTTTATTAAATTTTAAAAAAAATACTATAAACTCTTATTAAATCCTAACTTGTATCACTTCCTGGATGAAAACATCCAAAATATGACTGTGTGTGAATTCATCAATATAAGCTGCTGTGACTGACAAAGAGGGACATCTGCTCTTTAAACACACACAATCTTAAAAGAGAAACACACACTGTATACATAAAACATGCAGCTCGTGGCCACCATGGGTGAAAACCCCACTAATGTTATGAGTACATACAAATGACTGCAATCAGAGAACAATTACGATGAATAAAATCGGGAATGATTATAATCCTGGAAGCAGAAAGCACCTTTATTCCTTTTGGCACGGCACTTCAGGAAATAAGTCGGAGAGCCGCCGGCTGCAGGAGGCCGAGGTGAAACACACAAAGAGCTCGGGGTGATCAGCATAATTTAATAGTGTCGCTGATTTTGTAACTAAGTGCAGCTGCTTTGGATTCAAATCCTCCACTCCACCTAACAGGTCCCCCGCAGAAGACGAGTCTGAATTACAGACAACATTTAATTTTAATAAAAACACGGTCCGGAAACAGTAAAACACAAATGAATTGATCAAGTAGGAGCTGGAAAACACTCCAGAAATCTTAAAGTTTCAACAATTTTTCTCTTTTCAGTCAAGTTTTCTGTTTGAAGGAGCTCATTCCAAGAAATGTAAATGACAAAAAAACCCAGCCAGCTTTGCAATAAATACATAAATATATAAATAAATATTTTAAAGCTCACCTGAAGTGTTCTTTGTCCTTTAAAGTAAAACAAATAATTTGTTCAGGTTTGGTGAAGCGGCGTCTTTTGTTTTCAAACTGAACAAGTTAATTTGGTCTAACTGTGATGATTAAACATTTAATGACTTGCTCAAAGGTCCACGGCGTCCAACCCATGAGTCCATTGTTTAGTTATTAATTATTAATAATTTTGAATTAAGTCTGTCATTCACAGTAAGATATTAATCTGTTTTAAACATTTCAAGGTTTACTCTGTCTGAAGGCAGGAACCACACCCTGCTGGTTTTATCCTCTACTGCTGATGAAGCAGCAATAACGTCTGAGTGTTAGCAAAATATCTTATGAACCACTAGATGGATGTGAACAAACCTTCTGAGTCTAGAACAAATATTTAGAGTCAGTCCATTTTAAAATGGCGTCCACAGCTAATCAAGCTTAGCAAACAGGAAGTAATAACTTGAAGTTCACGGACATTGAGCGGGACTGTGGGGTGGTAGTAGCTGAGAGTCGTGCAGAACATCCACCCCCCGTACCGTGCTCCCGTACTCTCCTGCGCACAGAGTACGGGTGCACAGTACAGATCATGCTTCCAGTCCAAGAACAGATTTATTACTGGTCCCAGAACAGATCGTGCAGTGACACTCACAACCAGGCTATGTTGCAGGTAGACTTTTAAAACGTGAGTGCGTGAGTGCAGCTACAGTGTGCGCTCTCAGGACATGATTACCTGCAGTGTTCCGTCAGTGAGGACTGAACTTGGAAAAAGGGCCTTCTCCTACTCCGCTCCTGCTTCATGGAATATCTTACAAAAAGATCTGAAGCTCTCGACCTTGACTTCTCTAAATGGTTTTCAGAATCTGTTGGAATCCTGGCAAAAACCAATGCAGATTTGTTCCTGTCTTTGATTTTATACATCTACCTTATAATGTTTTGCTAGTTTTTTGATACTTTGTTAAAAAAAAAAAAAAAAAACTTTCTTTTGTTTTTTTCTCTCTTTTGTTTTCTATTGTTTATTGTTTGTTTGTTTATTGTTTATTGTTTAAGGAAATTCTACCACTGCTGTTCATTGTTCTTTAGTTTTAGCAGGTCGCTTTCGTAAATGAGCCCATGAGGTTCAAAAGATTTACCTGACTAAATAAAGGTTGAATGAATGAATGAATGAATAAAAGCCCTTTATCTGACACTTCTGTTGTCATTTCTGACTGATAAGCCTCTTCAACTTTTAAAAGTTGACAAAAACCTTCAGCTGACTGTGTATTTCAAAAGTGGGAACTGGTGAGTTTGTTTGTTTCTGGAGCTAGCATGCTATCGCTAGCCTCCAGGTTACTGTATTGAGCTCTTGTGTTAAATCAGTGCTTTTATATTGCTACATGATTAATTTTAATGTGCTAATGGAAAAAAATTATGATCAAACATTAATACTTTTCTATACTAAATGTCACCGATGGTGTTCTGAACACCTGCATTTTTATTGATCTGGATAATGAAAATAAGCATTTTGTACTTTGTAATAAATAACTAGTTCCTAGTGTTAACAATGGATCGTTTAAATTGAAGGTACACTGAGATGGTGAAATGATATTACTATGTGTTCTAATACACAATATCAGGACCTTTAATATTAGGAATATTTAAGAGTACTCAAGTAATGAGCTTGATTCCATTTACATTTTATGGGGATTCAGCCAATCTCCTGGGTCTCCTAACAAGGGTTAGCTCTCCATCCTCAGCAATAGACAAGAACTTGGCCTTGGTGAAACAGACCAAACAATCAATAAACCTGGATTGTGTCAATATCAAAAAAACCATCATAAATAAAAGCAATTCATGTACATGTTTTATCATCATTACTATACTGTAGTATCATAACTCCTTCCAGTGCAGTAGGAGGTGCTTTTAGCCTACAGCTACATTCTCATTGCCGCCACTGCCAGCAGCCTAACAGCAGCTGGTTCGAGCCCGGATGGCCACTTGCTTTAAAATAGACTTCTCTTGAAGCTTCAGTTGTCGTGGCGCTGCAGCAGCGACCCGTTAGTCCAGTTCAGATCTGTAAATCCAGTCCATGTGCTTGAATTTGTACGCGTCACATGTTTGATTTCTCTTTGAACACAGAGCTGACGCAGGCTTTGTGTCTCGGAGAAGAACATCCAGAAGCTGCAGCTCAACAAAGACTCAAAACTGTTTTAATGATCCGACACATCAATGTTAACTATCAGGACTTTGGATTCTGTTATTTCTAAAAGCTTCTATTGATCCTGCAGATTAACTTGAGGCTGATTGAAATTGTTTTTATGTGTGTGTGTGTGTGTGTGTATGTGTAATTTCCTTTAAAGAGCCTTTTCAAGACAAATGGGAAGGAGAGCAAAGGCAGGCTGAGGATCAGCAGCAATCCCGTCGGATCATGACTCGGCTGATGAGAACAAGAGGGACAGCATGATAAATAATTTGAGGGCCGCTCCGTCTCGGTGCACTCTGGGTAATTAGCCTTCTGTTGCAGCAGAAGCGTGTTGCGCTCTTTGAGGAGCAGCTCTGACGGGATCTTTGACATCAGCTCTCAGACAGAAGCTGCAGCTCGGCGTGACCTTTCTGCAGAATTAATCTCAGCGCTCGTGTTTGTGTGGCACATACTTTTTGGATGTGCAGCACTTCCGAGCCTCATCTGACGCCAGAGACCCTCTTTTCAGTTTGTGACAGCGGGAGCTTTTTCTGTCTCGTCTCTCCCCCCGCGGGCCCTGCACACTTAACAGGAACAGAAACATGCACTTGTGCCGCCTCCTTCCTCAAATAGCATCACCGGTAGAAAGGAGGGTGGGCTCGTCGTGTCGTGTGGCGTCGCTCTCCGAAAGATCCGGAGCAAATGAGTTTATCTGGGAGACGAGTGCCCAAAACACGCAGGAGCAAACTGGGTCACAGGGAGGAGAACCAGTGACACGACGGAGGAGGAACCAGCAGAGATCACCTCCTCTGCCTCGCCGCTCGGCTTTGTTTGAACAACCGAGGCTGACGTCATCTCGTCAAACGGAGAACTTGCACAACACTTTCTGTAAACGTTCGGCCTGAGGGGGGAAGTCGTCGGTTCAAACCACCAACGCAGCGACAAACGTTTGTTTTAAATCGACGTCTGGACACTTTGTTAAAGTCAGAAGAAGCAGAATGAGGAACATTTCATGTGATTTATATTCTCTGCATTCATTTTAATGCACGATACTGACGAGTGAAATCTGACGTCGCTTCAGCTTTAGTTTGTTTTTGATGTAGGCAGAAAAAAAAATAACTCACCATAAACTTTTGTCAGGATCCAATCATTCTCAATCAGGCCATCTGGACAGTTTCTTTTTTAGTAGAAGTGGAGTGAGGGTGAAACGTTTCTACTAAAAAGAAACTGTCCAGATGACCTGATTGAGAATTATCGGATTTGATACCTGGATTACTGAGCATGAACTTTCTTGTCTTGAACCACTTTGGCTGTGGCTGCCTGCCTGGGAGTCGACGACGAGGGACAGGACGGCCTCCAGAAACCATCTTGGCTCCAGCAAACTGGTTGGTCCACTTCAATTGTTTACGGCTTGGTGGGGGAACAGCGTGCTGGAACTACTCTGACTGATGAAGCCCTCTGGAGTGAGGGTGAAACGTTTCTACTAAAAAGAAACTGTCCAGATGAACTGATTGAGAATTATCGGATTTGATACCTGGATTACTGAGCATGAACTTTCTTGCTTTGTCAGGATCTGATATTAATTAAGTGTATTCACTGATTCCCTCTTTGTCTTTTAATGTCTCGTTTCTGTAAAACTAATCATTTCGTCTCTACTTTGTTTGTACAGGTAGTCCCCGACTTACGAGCGCTCTAACTTACGAGGATCCAGACTTACGAGCTGGCAAATTTTTGGAAAAAACGCAAAAAATACTGAGTTTTTCTGTGTTTTTTCACCACAGTTCGTTAGCTAAACATGTGGACACACGTTTCCGATCATTTTTATGCACTCATAAGCAGTTTTTCGATGAAAAACGAGTGTTTGTAGTCGCGCTAGCAAAACCGTTCCAACTTACGAGCGAAATTCCGGACTTACGAGACACGTGGCGGCCGTTCCAAATTACGAGATTTCCGTGTTACGAGCGCCTCGTTGTAACGGAACTCGCTCGTAAGTCGGGGACTGCCTGTAGTTGGAGCAGTTTCCATGTTTTATTTTGAAAAATACAACATTTATTTGATAAATATCTCACCCTAGTGATGCATTAAAATCATATTTTCTTTAAATATAAAATATTTAAGCTTCTTTTGTGAAAAACACATTTTCTGTTGCCTGTCTGTGGTCGGGTCAGAGACAACGGGTCCAGCAGGGAAGTCCAGAACTTCCTGTCTGCAGAGACTCTCCAGGTCCTCACAGTGGACCCTGTGGTGTTCCCAGACCTTAGAGGATCTATAAACCTGTCTGAGAGTTTTGGGTCTGGAAGCATTTAGGAATCTTCACTATGACAGACTGGAGCAACAGCCTCATTATTGTAGACGAGTCATCAGTCCAGTGGTACAGCTCCATCCTACCATCACTCATGAACCAGACTCAAACTTCTGCACTTGAAGCAGAGACTTGAGGAAGTTTCAACCTTTTTCTGGTTGAGAACCATGACCTCAGACTTGGAGGATCTGACCTTTAACCCCTGCTGTGAACCGCTCCAGTGCACGTTGAAGGTCATGGCTCGAAGACGCCAACAAAACCACATCATCAAAATAAAGGCAGACCAAACCAGACCCCCTTGTGGACCAGCAGTAACGGGTTCAGGAAGCCCTAGAGGGGTCCAGGCTCCACTTGATACCCAGGGTTTGGACACAGATCAGGTTCTGGTTCTGCAGAGACTGGACGGGCTTTAAAGGCAACTCTGAGACCACGACCCACACAGCACCCGCCACAAAATGTCTCAAGGAACCGGGTCACGAGACGTCTCCAAATCCCCACAACACGTAGAGTCAAACTCCTCTGACCTGGTTATTAACTCGTCAAGGTAAACCTGCACCTTGAAAACTCCTTAGATTAAAAAATGTAAAAACCAACAAGAACCCAAGTTACTTTCTTTAAAACCAACTTTGACGACATGGTTGTTAAAGGAACATTGTTTAAACTTGAATAAAACACATTTAAACTGATACATCTGTCAATATCTACCAATAAAAGCTTGTTGTTTTAACAGTTTGGTCCATTTCAGATCATTTTCAGAGGCAACCAGTGTTTAAATCTCTTTTTAAGACTCGAGAGGCAAAAGTGCCATGTGCTGACATCAAACAGCGCAGATTATTGCCCAGTTTAAAGGTATTGTGACATGGTGGCACAACATATATATGTTGTATCATTCAACTATGTTTGTTTTTACAAGCAAAATGATAAATCAATGAAAATTTGTCTCAAAGTGATTTTAAACTTGGCGCCGTGTTTCGTCATGGGAAATCCGGGTACTTCCGCATGCGACGTCATGTGACGTAGGGACATGAAGTTCTGTCTGCAGCCGCTATTAGAACGCAGTTTCATTGTTGTCAAGATTGCCCTTTTTTTTTTTGTATAACATGAAAAATGCCGGTACGTTGTGTCGCATTTGGGTGTTCTAACTAGGGATGCCGGGAGGGCGGCCGTGGTGTAGTGGTACTGGCAGTCGTCTCCCGATCGGAAAGTTGGCGGTTTGACTCCCGGGACCCGCACCATGTGCCGTTGTGTCCTTGGGCAAGACACTTAACCCTGAGTTGCTCCCGGTAGGACTGGAAAGCACCTTGCATGGTAGTCTGCCGCCACCGGTTTATGAATGTGTGTAGCATTCAATATATGTGTAGCACTTTGAGATTTTCAGTAATGAAAAGTGCGTTATAAATTGAATTAATTATTATTATTATTATTATGGGACCGATCCGATCCAGTATCGGTATCCGATACCAGCATAATTTAAGTATCGGATATCGGATCCAACCTGCCGATATTTCCGATCCAGCTTCAAAGAGCACTTGTGTTCCATCACATTCTGCGACTGCTGTCTTACTAACTAAAAAACAGCTAAGCATGATGGGAAAGACAACACAGCCACTCCCCTTAACCACTAAGGAAGTGGATTTTGTTGTCTATCCCATCATGCTTAGCGTTTTTTAGTGTTTCCAGCTGAACCATGAGTGAGAAGGACATGTGTGTGGTAGACTTGCCTCTTGTGTGCTGTTACAGTTTGTTAGTTTCCTGTTGTAAGGCTCAATAGTGTCTTCATTGGGTTTAACTCACACAATGGTAAAATGAATTATCTCAGTACAAAAATTTCGTTATACAGATTCACATACCTGAACAGTATCGGATCGAAAAAGTATCGGTATCGGCCGATACCTTGTTCTTAAGTATCGGATCGGAAGTGAGAAATGTGGATCGGTGCATCCCTAGAACATCGCCAGTGAACAAGTGAGCCTTTTCACTTTCCCAAAAGATGAAAATCTCGGAGCCCCCCTCGCATCCTGCACGGTAAGACTAAAATAAATACGGCTGCAGACCTACATCATAACCAGCTGTTTCTTGTTCATCACTCAAACTAACTTCGGCTTCCCAAACTGAAGACAAATCGCTCAAATCTTCACTTAAATTGCTTAATTCCTCAGTTTATATAATCACTGCCATTGTTATTTACAATGTGCGTTCATTACATTGCGTCATAAAAAGGTGTCGGCGTTTGGCCCCTCCTTTCTCCACCCAAAAACGGTGAAAAAATACTTTTATATATTCATTATTCGAAGCATCGGTGTACAAAAAATCAAAACTGAGTAGCTCCTCTTTCTAAAGATGTCTATGTTTTAGCATATTGTCACAATACCTTTAAGATATTCCAGGTAATTGTCTTTGTGTTGTGCCGACAGTGGATCAGACCTGAGTGTGCATGTGCACGCTGCACGTTCACCAGGGGCGGATCTACTGGGGTGGCATGGGGTGGCAGTTGCCACCCCAACAGAGAGCCTTGCCACACTGTTTGCCACCCCAGCTGGACATTACGAATGCGAACATCTTTTTTCCAACAACATTGAATGCAGCACAATGTTGTCATATGGTCCACACTCCTTACCAGTTGGTGGCGGTAATGCTCACCTAACTTTCTTGCCAACTGCCAATAAATTTAAAGAAGAAGCACAATGTACAACTGACTCAAGACGTCAAGTTCTGACTGAGTGGCGGGAAGTGAGAAATGAAATGAAAGGAGGACTGAACACACCTGTATTTCTGCTTCCTGTACTTTGGCTGTTTCATGTCTCTCCCTTTACATTGCATCATTTTATTTATATATACAGGTAGTCCCCGACTTACGAACGAGTTCCGTACCTACGGGCCGTTCGTAAGTCGAAAATTCGTAAGTAGGATCACATACAAAAATATATATATATTGTTTTTTACATTTTTGGGCGCTAGTGGCCTTTATTGGAGAGGGAGAGGCGGTAGAGAGGGGGGAGACACCACAGAAAGAAGCTCGTCGGGTCTGGGACGTGAACCCGCGACGCCTGCGGAGAGGCTCAGCCTCCAGCATATGTGCCGCCTGCTTTATCCACTGCCCCAAAGCGGCGGCACATATATATTGTTTTTTGCACAGTACTGTACATCTATTTATTTATATTTTTTAAATTCCTTAAAAAAAATAGATGTACAGTACTGTACAGTTACCAAGCACTTAGCCTATCATAACACAGTTTTTAAAGATGAAGGAGTGAGTTGAATTGTCTCCCTTTCACATAAAGGGAGCTAGCTCCCTTTATGTGAATGGAGCCTGCTAGGGAGGAGGGAGACAATTCAACTCACTCCTTAACTGTGTTAGGATAGGCTAA